>AJWJ01000152.1:0-44259 GCA_000277445.1 Polysphondylium violaceum
TTTTTTTTTGATGACCGCCAAAAAATAAGGAAAAAAAAAAAAACTTTTTTTTTTAAAAAAAAATCAATCCGCCCCAAACGAGTCTTATTAGTAGATTTCTCTCATTGGTTTAGTTCACGCCTCACATAGATCAACACCACATAAAAAGGACTTAGTCTGTCATATCAAGCTTTTATTTAGATTTAAAATTATTCGACCCCTCGGTTCATTCAATAGTTTCTAAATCTCAAATCACACTTTTTATCACACACATCTTTTTTAAAAACGACACACACTCAATCTATAAATATACACAAACAATAATATAAAATGGTTTTAATTCAAACTACCTATAACCCACAACCAATTGAAGTCAAAGCTTCAGTCGAAAAAGTTGTTGCCTTTTTATTAGATGTCCCAACTTTATCCAAGTGTTATCCATTTGTTGAAAAAGTCGAAGCTGTCAAACCAGGTATCTACAAATGGACCATGCAAGAACGTAAAGTTGGTAGCATCCAAATGAAAGCTTTCCACATCTCTAAATACACCAAGGTTGGTAACAACGTTGTCCAATGGGAAAACGTCCAAGGTGGTAACATGAGCTCCATCGGTAAATTCACCGTCACTGCCAAGGGTGCCTCCTCCACCATTGCCGTCGAAGCCACCGTCGAAACCGACATTGAAATTCCAAAGCTTTTGGTTGGTTTTGCTCGTACCATGGGTAACAGAGAAATGGCCCAATCATGGGATGCCTACGTCCAATCCATCAAAAAGACCATCGAATCTGGTTCCGTCGTCAAGGTTGCTCCAGTCGAAGACGTTGTTGTCAAGGATCAAAAATTCGAAACCGTCCGTTTAAAGGAAGAAAAGAGAGTCGAAAACTACAACACCATGGTTTCTGACTATTACGATATTGTCACTGAAACCTACCAATCTGGTTGGGGTAACCACTTCCACTTTGCTCCATTCAAGAACGCCACCGAAACCCTCGAAACCGCCGTCACCCGTCTTGAACATCAAGTTGCCGACAGTGCTCGTATCACCAAAGACAGTTTGGTTCTCGATGTTGGTTGTGGTGTTGGTGGTCCAACCCTCGAAATCTGCAAATACACTGGTTGTCGTATTCGTGGTCTCAACATCAACAAAAAGCAAGTTGGTATTGCCACTCAACGTGCCAAGGATTTGGGTGTCTCCGACAGAGCCTCTTTCGATCACGGTGATGCCATGAAAATGCCATACCCAGACAACACCTTTGACGTTGTCACTTTCTTTGAATCCACCTGTCACATGCCAGACAAAGCTGCTTTCCTCAAGGAATGTTTCCGTGTCCTCAAACCAGGAGGTCGTCTCTCTGGTTCTGAATGGTTACAATGCGTCAACCCAACCGAAAAAGATATCGTCCAATTCATTGAACCAATCTGTGCCCATCACTCTGTTCCACACATGGGTTCCCTCCAATCTTACCGTAAGATGATGGAAGATGCCGGTCTCTATGTCCACATTGCCATGGATCTCACCCAAGAAGGTGACATTCTCCGTAACTGGGAAATTCTCGACGGTAAGACCATCAACACCTTCAAAGCTCTTCCAAAAGGCTCTGTTGACCCAACTATTGAAATGATGATTTCAGGTGCTATTGCCCTTTCTGAAGGTGCTCGTCATGGTGCTTTTGTCTTGGGTAGATTCCTCGCCTCTAAAGATTTACCAAGAGCTAAATTATAAACAATTCATCATCATTGTTATAGACAAACTCTCACAAATTGTATACAGTATTATTACTTTCATTTATTCTTTTTTTCTTTAATAAACAATAGTATACACTATTAAATTATTATTGTATTATTAAATCTTTTATCTCTTTATTTATTCATCACATTTACTTTTTATCTACTAATATTTATTTGATCAGCTCCATCTGATATAATCTTGGATTTCTTTCTTGAGGAATATTTATCATTAAATTGTTTAGTATTATTTTTTGATCTACTTCTTGATCTACTTCTAGATCCATTATCATTATCATCATCATTACTACTATTACTTGATCGACTTGGTGATCTATTGTTGTTTTTATATTTCATATTATTGGTCTTGTTGTTGTTGCTGTGATGATGACGGTGATGACCTCCTTTGTATTGTTTTTTATCATTACTTCTACTATTTGATCTACTTCTAGATTTATCACTACAACTACTATCATCACCACTGCTATGATTACTTAAACTTCTTTCTCTTTCTCTTGATCTTTCTTTTCTCTTATAATTTCTTTTCTCTCTGTTTCTATCTCTAGATCTTGATCTTGATCTACTTGAGCTTCTATTTCTTTTTTCATGATGATTACTACCATTGTTATTATTATTATTATTACTATGATTATTATTGTTTCTATTTCTATCTCTAGATCTTGATCTTGATCTACTTCTATTGTCATATCTATTTCTCCTTCTATCTATAGAATTACTACCGTTATGATGATTTTGATAGTTGTTATTACTATTATTATTATTGTTAAATCTATTACCATTACCATTAGCCCTTCTATTGTTATTGTTATGGTTATTCATTCTATTATTATTGTTATTGTTGTTGTTGTTATTATAATTATTATTTGAGTTTCTATTATTACCATGATTGTTATTGTTTCTATATTTTAATCTATCATCATTTGAATCATTTGCCTCATTTAAATTACTAGCAACATACTCTACAGTTATAACATGGCCTTCTATATTCTTGCCATTTAAAGTCTCTAAAGCTAATTTAGATTGACTTGTGTTTTCATATTGTACAAAACAAAAGTTCTTTTTCATTTGAATCCTTTTAATGGTCCCAAAAGGTTCACAGAGTTGTTCAATATTGTGAAGAGTTGTTTTAGATACATTATAGTTTACAATAAAAATAGAACTACAGGGTTCAATTTCTTTTGGATTTTTTTGAATATTCTTACTATTATAGATTGAAATTAATACATATATTAATATTAAACTCTATTGGTCAAGTCTGTATGTTAAGTAACTTACTTTTCACCTTTGGCAAATTGAACAGTTATATTTCTACTTTTAAAATCAGATTTGTGTAATGAATCTATAGCTTTTTGACCCCCTTCCTCTTCCCCCTTGGCTAAAAAGATAAAGGCATATCCACTTTTAATTTCAATTTTCTCAACTTTGCAAAATGGTAGAAAAATGTCTTGGATTTCAGAATAGTTTGTATTAAAAGGTATATTTCCTACAAATATTGTTTTCCCTCCATGTTGACTATTACTATTGTTGTTGTTGTTATTATTATTACTATCCATATATAATTATTATTACTTGTATTGTTGGTATGATGAGTATTATTATTATGTATTTTTTGTGTGATAGTTGAAGTTGGTTGTTAAGTTGAATATAGATGTATAAATTGAATTATGTGGATATAAAAAGTCTGTAAAGTGTATAAATAAAATTTAAAAAAAATAAACAACAAACCTCCTATTTTGTGTGATTCAACACACTCCCCAACCTTCATCTCACCAATCCAATCAATTCTTTCCCCCCTCCCCCCCAATAAAATTTGTTTTTTTTTTTTTTTTTTTTTATTTTTTAGAAAATAAATCTAAATCTTGATATATACACTATTCAAAAAGAGTCAATTTGTTGATTTATTATTACTTGAATGAAATTTCATTTCAAGTATCTATATCCTTTTAAAATTACTAATATTAATTATTTATTTATAACTCCTAATTTGGTGATAGTACCTAAATATAAAAACTCATTTTATTAGTAATGAACTCTAAAGATGGAGAGACATGATTGTGTGCATTAGCAACAATGAACAAAATTACATGTTTATTGGGTTTGGGATATTGATTGTTCACGTATCTTTTTTATCATTATTATTATATCTTGATTCACACCAATTTAGTTTTATTTTATATGGGTATGAATTTATTTTTACCTAAAAAGGAATTGATTTCATTGAATTATTGATTGGGAAAAAAAATTGTAGAATCCATGAAAAAAAAATCTAAAAAAAAAATCCTTTTTCTAGTGATGGTGCAAAAGGGGGGTATGTTTTGGGGTCCACTGCCCAACAATCAATACATATATTTTGTAGAGAAATCTTTTGGTGAATTTACTAGACCCTTTCCTTTTCTTGCACCCCTATAAACTGTTTCTATAATATCAATCATATCCTGCTTATTTGTCAATGGCCAATTAACTGGGAGTAAAATAATATGGTTAATATAAGTGGGATGATCTTTATCCAGGTCTGTGTGTGTGTGTGAGGTGTGACTGTTTAATTTTAACCAGCCCCCGATGATTGATGAAATGGAATGCGCATGAGTGTAAAAATATCACCACATGACAATACAATTATACTAAAAAAAAAAAATCTTGGGAAAAATTAAAATTTTTTTTAAAAACTCTGTGTGTGAATCACTGATTGAAAAGTGTAGAGAAGCGAAGGAACTGGACCCACTTTGCCCTGTTAATTAAAAGAATTCTAGATTACTTCTCTACTTTAATTTTTTTTTTTTTTTTTGTTAAATTACAACACATCATACATATATTAATTATAAATTTAAATATCCAAAAACCAACAATAACAACAGTTATATAATTGCTGACAACATTAAACGAATTGGCACCAAAACACACCACACCAGTTGAATAAAAATAAAATAAAAACAAGGTAAATAATAAATTTATCCAATAGCACCACACTTACTTTTGTTATTGTTACCAGTGCCAAGATCTATCATAATATGCTTATTTCTATAAAAAAACATTGTCGTACAGGCATCATATAATTCATACATCTTGTTAAAATCGGGTACTTCTGTAATGTCCACCTATATATGTATATTGCATAATCCAATTAGTTTCTATTCTTTTCTAGTATCATTGTTTTTATTCTTTGATTGATCCAAAACATCCTAGGATATCAAAAGATCTCTAGTATCTACACATCTATATCTACTACATGCATGCATATTGTGATAGTGATATAATCGTAGCAAAAAACACATACAACATATATTACACCCATGTTTTTAACCTTTTCAGCTATGGATGCCAAGGTTTCATCTTGTCTCATACAATCTGGGTCGTAGTCATGACCAAATCTAATAATAACCACTCTATCCTCTTCAGTTACAATTGCTTGATCCACAGCCCAACCATTGGGAAGATGTGTTAAAAGATATGACATTTTCGTCGTCTATTTTGTAGTTGTTGTTCTTTTTCTTTCTTTTTTTACTTTACAAGTGCACCCAAAACACCCACACACCCAATTGTTGTTGTGCTTATTTCAAATTTACTATCTAAAAAAAACAAAAAACCACAAAAAAAGAACACAATAGGGGTTGCAATGATAAAAATAGTAACTCCACCCTTGAAAAAAAATTAGTTGATATGCTTGTATTCTCAATAACCAATCATGTTTTCTATTCAAGTCATTTCAACAAAAAAATGAAAAAAAAATGAAAAATTAAATTTATTTTGATTTTTTTTTTATTTTTCCCCTATATTCCAAATTTGTGTATAAATATATTGTGTTATGTTGTGAAAATTAATTCAATTCACAATTCAATTCCAAAACTGTTGTTGTTGTAGTTGTTGTTTGATATCATACATTGCTATCACACACATTTTCATCACTTTCACTCACCCCACCCCACTACCACTCATACACCCACCATCCAACCAAAATTATCTCCTGCCATTAATAAATTAGTACCAATAAATCTCAGTATCATATTCACTTATTGGTGTTAAATCATTTTTTTTTTTTAATTTTACTGTTCTTATTGCTCCAAAATCTTCTTTTGCAGCACCCACCTTGATCCCAACTTGGCATAGACAAATTCATTCAAAAAAAAAAAAAATAACTAATCTCACAAACACACTCTAATAGAAGGTAAGGAAGTTTTTTCTCTTTTTGTATCTTTTAATTTCTTTTTTTTTTTTTTTTCTTTCATACCCCCATGTGCCATATTATCATAAAATTTTTGCTTTTTTTTATTTTTGTCAAACACACCTCAAATCAGTAATTGAAATTGGGGGTGAGTTGCTATTATTATCTATCCCCCCTTATTGATTTCTTTACACTACGATTTGTTTTCCCCATTTAATTTTTTTTTATACCCCACCTACTTTACTCTCTCACCTCATATATTTATATACAATTTTTTTCACACCCACCCCCCCCCTAATCCCACATCTTACCTACCTCTATTCATTACAGCACACCACTCCAAAATTAAATTGAATTATTCAATTTAAATAATCAAAATAATCCTGTCATGTGAAAATTGGAAATTTCAAATCCATATTTCCTCACCCCAAAAATAATAATAATATTACTTGCTCACATAGACACACACAACACACCTCTCACTCTTTTCCATTATAAATTTATTTTAATTTACAGCGATAGAGATTCAATCAATTTAAATTTACTCACTCTCCATCTTTAACTTTTTTTTTTTTTTTGTTTATTTTCTTTTTTATCATAACATAATTCAATTTGGTTTTTATATCACTAGTTGCTAAATCACAAACAATCATCATTATCAATAATACTTGCATTATAGTAAAAGTAAAGTAGTTGGTACTCTTATTATTATTTATAAAACATGATACACATCATCTCCATATCACCATTCTATCACATTTCCATACTCACCATAGTAGAGATTGAATCAATTTTATCACTTTTAATCATAAAATCATTTGTGGCACTCATACATACTTGATTTATGTGATCTTGTTTGGTATCCTCTTTTATTCATTTTTTTTGTTTTTTTTTTTTTCTACGCTGCCAAACAAGTCTCAATCTTTGTTGTGCATGCCAAAAACATGTGATTTTTAAAAGAAATCAAAAAATTGCAATTTTTTTTAATTTTTTTTTTCAAAATAATTTTTTATTATTAATTTATTGCATCAGTTGGTGTGCTTGATTTTATCTACTTTCTACATTTTTAGAAATTTCCATAGTTTTTATATTAACAACACCCCTTTTTTTCATTTTAGAATAATCGGCGCGGCATTATCTCTCTATAAACTAAATCACATATATCAAAATATCCCAATCAAAAAAAATATATTAATTTAATATTAATTTAATTATTATATTTTTTATTTAAATTGTGATAAAAGGCCCCCTTTCGTCTAATCTGCAATTTAATTAATGGTTTTAGAAATTTCATAGTCATACCACTCATTCAATTTCAAAATACTTTTTCTACACAATTTTTTTTTGTTTTTATCATTTTGTGTAAAAATTTTCCACTCTTGCTCAAACACACCACCCCTCAAAATCTTAATTTTTGTAAAAAGAAACATCATTTAGTAATAATAGTATTTTAATCATATTATCATACACTTTACATTATTATCATAATAATATACCAATATTGTATAAACAACTCAATATATAATAATTAATATCGTATATAAAAAACAATAAGATGGCATTTTTATTAAATTATAATTTTCAACTCAGAAATTCCAATGGAGGAATTTCAGCTCATCCATTTTTTGTCAATCAAAGATCTCCACCAAAAAAATATACTCTTAGTCACTTTGATGATAGTTTTCCATTAGACAATCAAACTATTAGACCAACTATAAGAGACGAAGATGATTTTAAATATGGCGGTGGTTTTCAAAAACTTGATACTGTTGAAGGTATATATAACTTATGTTTTTTAAATATACATGCTTTATTTATAAATATACCTAACAGAGAAATAATTTTATTATAATAGATCAATTAATGTTCGTTATTGATGATATATAAATGTTCTATTGTATTAATATTATCATTCAACATCAACTACAACTATTATAATTCCGTCAACTATATCAGTTTTAACTTTTTCTCAATGTTACATCATATCTTAACAATCACTACTTTTTTTTTTTTAATTTAAAAAAAAAAAATAATACCAATAATCTTGTAAATAACAATAACAATAATACAACAGCAACAACTCAACAAAAGAAATAGGATAAATCCTCTCACAAGAATTTTCCTTTTCAAATTGATCAATTTTTGGTTTTTTGAAGAAAAATGTAAATCCCATAATGTAAAAACAAATTTATCTATATTTGATCAATTTCAAGACAACAAGATCTTTCGCGGTGTTCGAAACTTTAAAGTTTAAGGATTGCTGCATTTAAATCTAGTGGTATTTCGAAAGAAAAACCAAATGATCAAACGATGTCAATGGTTTAAAGTGGTACAATATTAGTCTACAACAAACCCCTTTTTTTATAAAATAAAAAAAAATATTATTTGTACATAATATTTATACATATTGATTATTAATTGTTCATAGACTTGTATTTTAAGTGTTGAAATATAAGTGCTCAAACAAATAGTAAGGCAATAATGTTTTTTTAAAATATACACAATATATGTTTATTCAACTTTTTTATTATTATGAAAATCATTTCTTTCTTGTTCAAGTTTTAAAGCCAATTCTTTAAATAAAGGATGGGTAAATCTTCCTCTTGTCGAGTTGAAAAATGAATCCAATTTCTTTTCAGGTTGTTGTTTCTCATATTCAAATGCTTGAACAATCATTTCAAATTTATCAAAATCTTTGACCAATTTTGCTTCGTTGGTTGTGTTTTCTTCATACTCTTGCCAGAGATTGAGTATTTCTTGTGCAACTGGTTTAGATAGATTGTTTGTAATTTCAATCATTGCATTCTTTTCTAAATCGTGTTTCTCTTGATTGGTAATCTTGTCATCTGGTGTAAAATCGCCTACAATAGATTCACCCAAATCGTGAACCAATGACATTTTAATACATTTCATCTTGTCAATTAAACTTCCATCATTTGCTTTAATATCATTATCTAAACACAACCCCATCATTCCCATTCTATACATATGATCACTGACTGATTCTGGTAATATTATACCATTTCTAACCCATCCTGTTCTTTTTAATGTCTATAATAATGATTAATTATTATGAATCACTATTCAACAAATGTAGTGTACATCTCTATATACCTTTAGTTTACCAACGATTTTAAAAAACTCTAAATAATTTGTAACAGACATGATTGATGATCGCTTCGTTTTTATATATCGACACAACGAAAATATGCATTAATTAGTTTTTTTTTTTTTAATTTTTTTCATTACTTTTTTGAATATTTTGAGAAATGATCATTTTTTAATAATTATTATTTCTTCTTTTTTGATTATTATGGATAAAGAGATATCGATTACTATACAAAAGAAATATAATGATTTTCAAGATTTGTAAATGTATACACTTTGATTATCTTGCTTTACATAATTATTAATATTATCTTTAGAATAGGAGAAATTGATTATTTAAATGAAGAATGCTGTGAAAAATTAGAGACGATAAGTAATTTTATATCAACAATCGTCGATAGTAAAGAAAAGTTGAAAATTAAATTAAAAGAGCCTATGTATCAAATTAAAAACTACTTGGATAATATTGAAATTAAAATTGAGAAAATGTATTCCGTCATACACGAATCAAAATCTTTAATATCCTTCAACAAATTAAATGATATAAATGTAATTTTTAACTATAGATAACCTTTTAGCCGATAAAGTTCTAATTGTAAAAGTTATAAATACTAGTTGTTAAATTATAGAGGTAAATTAAAATCAGAAGTATCAGTTAATGATTTAATAGAGTTTATGAATATCAATGTATATTATACAGAACAAGACTATCAAATGAAATTAAATATATTTATTAAAGATCTTTTCCAACAACAACAATCGCAGGAATATAGTTTTGATATAGCAAAGATTAAAAATTCAATTTTATTATTTAGATCAAAGACACTCATGAATCAAGATCATTTAGATTATGTAACATCAAGAATTAACATTTATAATTCAATTTTAAAAGAACAATAAACCAACAAATATATATATACTGTGTTTATTTATTCCATTTGTAATTTAAAATTTAACTGTTTGATACAAGAAACCTATGGTTGAAATTGAATCACCCAAACCAACAGTTTTAGATGGACTTTGACAAACTAAAACAGGGGCAATGTGGAATTCAATACCAGAGTCTTGCCATTTAGTGACTGGAGATGATTTGTTGATGGTAATAGTTTTAGTAGAACCAGGAGTATATCTATAATCAACTTTAAATTCCAATGGCAAGTGAAGTTCAACGCTATCAAATGCACATGCTTGATTGGTGGCTTCAATAGAGGAAGCAGCGACACTGGCACTTGCTTTTTCAGAGCTCCAAGCAGAGTTCTTTCTAATTGCTACAATGTGGTATGTGAGATAGTGGAAATGAATTCTGGTTGTAGTTCTCCATTGTGACATTAGATCAAGTCCCATTTGTGCGGTATCTTCAGCTTGAACGATTCTATTAAAGATGTGAGTGATGGCTTCGACGGCAACGTTTACAGTGGGTTGTTTGAAATCGTCCATGGTGTATTTATCACCGCCAGTGGCAGTGTAGAGGAACCCAATCTCTTGTTCATTGAGACCCAAAGAATCAACGTAAGGAATGACACTATTGGCCAACATACGAATAAAATTCTCTGAAGCAATCGAGGCCAATTCCAAGTGGACGGGGATGTTCTTTGCTGGAGTTAAAAACTCACTTGCATCTGAAGAGTAAGGTATCTTTTTCAAGAGATCCATCATATCATGGATTCTTTGTTTTTGTGTGTTTTGATTTAATAAATGAAGACCAGACAAGAGAATTAAATCTGGTTTCTCTGATAGAATATCTAAATGTTTGTGAAAAGATTCCATTGTAAGTAAATTTGAATTTGTAACATCATTTGAAACGATAAATCTATTTGCTCTGGGTGATTTATTATCGCCCCATTGATTCTTTTGTCCATATTCCATAATTAAATGAATTTCATCATAGTCTTGTTTCTCTTTGGTTTCATATGGTAAAACTTTAACTTTGGGATCTAACATTTGTTTTAATTGTGATCCAATAACACCATTTAAATAAACATTACAATTTTCTTTTGCTAATCTATTATTATTATTCATTAATTCATTAATTATTAATATATATATAGATATTAATAATGTCATATGACTACATTACCTATTAGCCATAATACCAGCATTACCACCAGTAAAGAATGTTTTCTTTGGTAAGGATAAAGCTTTATCGATAATTTCTTTAAATGTTGATTCATCTTGAACAAATCTTTCAGCAGCACTACCAGATTTAAAGTAATAAGAAAATGTTTTTTCAAATTGATCAAGATTGTTTATAGTTTGTGATGGAGATACTGATGATTTCGATGGTGAAAGTTTTAATGCTTCTAGTAAATCAGTTGCATCTACAATGAGATCTAAATTTGTATTATAACCAACAGCAACAGTTTTATCACTACACTGTTGATTAAATTTATTCCATAGACTTTGTCTAAATAAACCATTCTTTATCGATTGTAAAGTAGCAGGATCTCTATCAATGAATGTGTTTTCGTTGTTTTGATTGTTGTTTGCAAGTGCTTGGGGATTGATGAATTTAACGTAAAGAAATCCAACAGTGATCAATATAATACAAACAGCTGTACCTAAAAAGAGATTTTGTGCATTCTTTGTTGGGACCACTTTTTTAAATGGATCTTTTTCTTTAGATCTTGTTGATCCCGACGAAGTAGAGGGTTGAGATTCTTTGCTTGTTGTTGTTCTTTTCATAGTTTTAATATATGTCTCTTGACATGTGAGTGAAGATCAAATAAAAATAAAAATGAAAAAATTGATGAAAATGGGAATTTTTTATACTTTTCAACAAAAAAACAAGAAAACTAAATTTTAACAAACTGACTAAACATCTTCCAAAAATCTTTTATTATGATTCTTTTTTTGGCTCTCGGAGCACTGTTGTTGTTTTATTTTAAGATTGAAAAAAACTTTTTGTTTGTTTAATACTTTTAAAAAAAAAAAAGGAATATTTTATTACAAAGAGATATCTCATATTAATTTGTTTTTTTAGCTAATAAATTAGAATCCTCTGCTATTTTTAAAAACACTTCCTCAAGACTTGATAGATTGACATCAATATCGTCAATACCTAAAACATTTTGATTTACTTCTAAAGTTTCCAAAAAATAGGGGAGTTCTTGAGTTCTTTGTCTGGGTATAGTGAAAATAATTTGTTCATTGGATTTACTAAATACTTTTGCTCCTTGAAGAGTGGTTGTCACAAACGATATAATTCTATGTTGAGTTACTTTTAAAGCATGTATTTCAATATCATTTTTTGTTTTGATTTCTTCCTTTGATTGATTGTTATTATTAATATTATTATTATTGTTGTTGTTGTTTTTAGAATTCATATAAATAGTGAGTCTATAACCAGTTCCAAACTTGTTTTTCAAATGTAAATTATCACCCAAACATTTTAATCTACCTGCAACCATTATACCAACCCTATCGCCAATTGCTTCACATTCCTCCATGTAATGAGTTGTTAAAATAATTACTTTATCTTTTTTGGCTCGCTCAATGATATCCCATACTTGATGTTTGGATACGGTATCCATTCCAGTTGTGGGCTCATCAAGGAAAACTATTTTTGGTGAACCTGTCATTGCAATGGCAACTGATAATCTTCTTTTTTCACCAGCACTATATACATGAGTTCTCTTGTTTTCCAAATGAATAATACCAACTTCTTGCAATCTATCCTCTACCTCTTTATTAATCAAATCTTTGGGTATATTTTTAAATGCGGCATACAACTCTATATGTTCTCTACCTGTAAGATGTGACCACAATAGATCCTTTTGAGGACAATTACCCATAAATTTCCTAATCTCACTCATTTGAGTTTTAATAGATTTACCAAAGATAAAAGCATCTCCACTAGTTTGGCCAAATAACCCTGTCAACATATTTAATGTGGTTGTTTTTCCACACCCATTTGGGCCGAGTAGAGCAAACAATTGATTATTCTCTATTGAAAGATTGGTACCTTTTACTGCACAAAAGTCTTTTTTTGTTTTAACAAACATGTTGTGTCTATAGACCTTTCTTAAATTTTTTATCAATACAGCAGCTTGATTAATATTCATTGATTTTACTTTTCTTTCCTCTGCCAATACATCTTCATCCATTTCATTATTTGGAAGAGTTTCTTCCTCTTGCTGTTGTTGATCTGACTCTGTGGCACTACTTAAATCTTCTTTTCCTGTCCAATATGAAGGTAATAAAAAGAAATAAAATGGCTTTGGTGTACCAAATTCACCAGGAAACACATTATCAATATACCAACCCAGTAAAATAAATATTACACCATCCAAAACGATCCATCTGTACACGAGAATAAGAGGGAATGTTGTGGTATGTGTTCCTATATCCTTCCATCTTAAGCCACTATAATCTGAAGCTTTGGCCAAATCTGTTAAACCTTTGGCAAATACAATAGGAGAGAATAGAGAGAATATTGCCTGTATGGAATAAGGTTTTCCATCAATGTACAAAAGATTTGGTATAAAAGCTTGAAGAATTGAAAATAAAATAAATAAAAAGAAACCTAAAAAAGTAGCCACTTGAGACTTTGACAAAAGGGAACAAAGAAAGAAAGCAAAACAAATAATGGAAAGACCAAATAAAATAAATAAACAAAAGTATGTACCAAAATCATTTCTTAAAAAGAATTTGAAGCCAACAATAAAGCCACTGGCAATTAATACAAACACATCCAACACAATATAAACTGTATAAGTGAGGAACCAAGAGACATAATAAGCTATCTCTTTTAAACCCATCATTCTCATACCTTCTTTTAATCTATTCTCTTTTTCTGCTATAATATCTTGTAACATCAATACTAATTGAAACATCAATGATGCAAAAAAGAAAATGCTACCCAAATCTGTCACAATGTTGTAATATTTTGTTTTTGGGTGAGCCAAAACCCCAATGCTCCACTCCAATTCAACAGAGCTTGCCACACCACTAATAGGATTTTTACCAAGAATTTCTATGATTACTTTATCCATAGCCACTTGCATTGGAGCTATAGTAGTTTCAATAGGTGGTGGACAGGCTCCAATATTTCTCCATCTATTAATACATGATGAATTATATTGTATATCATAAACAATATTTAAACTTGTACTAGTTAGTGATGCTTCTTGAAACACATATGCAGCCTGTGTCTTGTTTGGATTATTTAAAATAAATTCATTTAAACTATATGAATCTTTGAATCCCAAAGTATCCAACTGGCCCAATTGATTATTGACCAACAATCTATCAATCAATCCATTTACCAAAGTATTGTTTGGGGAATATATAAAAGTAAAACAGTCTATACCATCATGCGATTTACATTTACTAATTAATTCAACTTTATTATAAATTGAATTTGGTGCTAAATGAATTTTACCATCCAGTTAGTATAAATATAATTTATTTTTGTTAAACCAATACCTACTATCACCTATTAAAGCATTTGTAGACTCTGCATCATCCACTGCCAATTGGATCAAATATAAACCAACAATAAAAAAGAATGGTACACTTAATTGAATAGCAGTTGTTACTTTTTTTCTTATTGATAAAAAAAAATTCTTTTTCAATAAAATTAATGTTTGTTTTAAGGCAATTTGAAAGAAACCTAATTCTTTATCCATTTTATAATAATACTACTACTAAGCCAATGACAATTATTTTGTTCTTTTATTAAACATGATCTGATTACTCTAAATTTCAAAATTAATAAATAAAAAAAATAAAAAGAAAAGGTTAATGTGATTTCCCGTTTTTAATAATGTTGTTGCAAACATAAAAAAGAGTGAGAGGAGGTGGTTTTGATATTTACTAATGGGTTACTTGTTGATCCCTTTTTATGAAAAAAGTTAAAATTAGAAATATTTATGGCCCACTGGGTGCCCCGATATTTTTTAAAAAAAGTATCCATTGTGAAAATCATAAATTGCCAAATTTATTCCGAAATCCCGTTTAGACCTTGACCCCCGACAACATCCACACACCCTAATAACAATAATCTATGAGAAAAACAAAAACAATAGGGGTGGTAAAGATTAAAATAATTTACAAATTTCATTTATTTGCTTTTCCAATTCTACCAATTGCTCTGCACTGTCATGATGGCTGTTGAGGTATTTTAAAAACTCCAGACACTGAGGATCTCGTATTGTTTTGACAAAATTGATATAGAGTCTTTTACTCACACCTCTGATATCTATTTCTTTGCAACCAAAAGTCTCTATCACTTGAATCATTTGTTGAATATCCACCCACCATATATCTGCATGAGTGAATGAATTAATATCAAATCTAGTTTATAATGATACTGAGAAAAAGATAACTTACCAGTTTTCTCTGTCGATAATATACGATGATGGTATTCTTGATTCTCATTATCTGTATAAGCATATTTAAATTCATTTGATAATAAAAATCTAGGTACTGGGGCAATATACATATTATATCCATTATTTCGACTTTTAATTAGTTTTATCAACTTTTTATGATGACTATCTGTTGCATTATTATTATCACTATTATTACTATTATTACAAATATTTATATATTCAGACAATATTGAATCCATTATTGTAGTGGTGTGTTTAACACCTTGTTTTCTACCTCTAATTGATTCATCACTACTAAATAAACCTAAAGTCTCTTCAGAGAATTCTCTAGCGGCACATGTTGAGCTCTTTTCGCTAACATCATCAGTATATCCACCAAAATCAGAAAGTCCTCTACCCTCCTTCCCAAGGAGAATGTATATTTTCGATTTATAGACTGTATATGGTAATACTCCTGCGGCATACATTTTTACAATTCCTATTACTCTACAAACACTATTACAATACTATTACTATTACTATTACTATTTTAATGATATGACTCTCTATCATTCAATTTATAAAAAAATATTACAACGTCGATTAGTTTGAAAAATTTTTATTTAAATATGAAATTTTTAAGAATTGAATATCGCTATGGTGTGGGATTTACATATAAACCATTGGGATATTGTTTAATACAATATGATAAAGAGATGGCCTCTATCATTTAAACAATCTTTAAATGAAATAATAGAAACTTTGCTCGGATATCATATCTGTCGAGAATAGAAAAATGATGAAAAGAAAAAAAAAAAAAAAAGAAAAAAATTTGAAAAATTTGAAAAAATAAAAAAACGATTGATTCGTTCGTTTTATTGAAATAGAATATTTATCTATCTGACAGACAGAGAAAAAGAGGAGTCTACTGATTCGAAATGAATATAGATGAAAAGAATTTAACAAACTTTATAGGAGGAGATATTAAAACTATTGAAACTATAAACTTGGCAAATAAAAATATAAAATCAATTAAAGATCTCAGTGCATGTGGTAAATTGAAAAGATTAGATTTATCAAAGAATGCCATTACCACTTTAGATTCAATTAAAAAGAATACAGCTTTAGAATGGATTAATCTTGGTGAAAATCAACTATCATCAATGAGTGATATTAAACAATTAACTAAACTTAAAGGTATCTTTATTATTATGATTATTTATTTTGATTGGGGATACAATCATCATGGTCATCATTACTAACAACATACTTTTACTTTCTATTTAGTATTAAATATATCAAATAATTTACTTAAAAAGATTGAAGGATTAGACAAATTTACAGAATTAAAAGCATTGGTACTTAATAATAATGAAATAAGCAAGATTGAATCTATGGAGTATTTAACTCAATTAAATACTTTGGTTTTATCAAGAAATAAGATTACTGATATTTCAAATATTATTCAATTAAAAGAATTGACAAAAATATCTCTTACTCACAACTCTATTAAAATGATTCCAAATATTTCTCAACTTACAAAGGTAATTATATTCTTTATTATAGTTTAAGATTTCTCTCATACTAATACCTATCATTATAATTAGTTAAAGGAAATTAAATTATCTCACAACAAAATCTCTTATATCGACTCATTAAACGAAAACTTGAATAGTCTTTTTATTTTAGATTTGTCACATAATTTAATTAAAACTTATGAGTAAGTTTATTATTATTTATATATTCTCACAACCTTTATTTTTTTAAAATATATATTAATCTATGATCTATATAGTGATATTGAACCAATTACAAAATTAAAAAGTTTAAAGAGTCTTAGTTTAATTGGTAATCCAATTTCCACTTTACCAGATTATAAAGAAAAAATTAAAGAACTTATTCCAGCTTTAGATTCTTTAGATGGTAGACCATTCTCTGAAAGATCAATGAATAAAATTAAAAAGAAGAAAGAGAATGAAATTAAAAGAGTCGTTTTGGAAAAGAAAAAACTAAGAGCTGCCAATAAAATGAATGACAGTGATAATAGTGACAATGATGAAGGTGACAAGAAACAAATCAAAAAAGAAAAAGTAATTAAAAAAGAATATTTAGGTAAAAAGGAACTCAAAGAAAACACAAAGAGACCCTCTCTTACAATGGATAAATCAAATGGTGAAAAGAAATCAACAAGAGAAAATAATAAGCCAGCTCCAGCTAAAAAAGAGATCAAGAAACCAATTTCTGAATTAAAAAAAAGAAAGCAAATTGATCAATATGATGATGAGGTTGGTGGTGACGATGCCCCAGAGGAAGAATCATCTTCTTCGAGACCAGAAGATATGATTTCCAAAAAACAATCAAAGAAATTAAAGAAAGAAACACCAATCAAATCAAAGAAGGTTGAAAAGAAAGAATCTTTAGTTCCATCCATGGGATCATCGTATCCATTAATTAAAAGTTGTGCTACTGCTAATACTGGTTATCCATTAATGTCATCTACATCCAATGATAGTGATGATGATTATAAAGTTATTGGTGAAGACACAACACCAACAACAACAACCACAAAGAAAGTTGAAAAGAAAACACCAACCACAAAGAAATCTTCTGCTACTCCAGTTGCAAATGTGAAAAAACCAGTAGCAAAGAAACAAACTCAACAAAAGAAAAAACAACAAGAAGAAGAAGAAACTATATTAAACTATGATGAAGATGAAGAAGTTGAACTTGATCAATTAAAGAAAAAGAAACCAGCTGCCAACTCTGATTACATGAGACCAAATATGAGCAATAAGAAACTTATGGAAGAAACCAATTATAAAGTTGAAGTTGTTAAACAAAGCAAAACTAAATTCAATCCAAATGAATTAGTAGCATCCTCAGCAGCAATGGCATGGGATTAAAATAAAATAAATAAATAATTTATGAATATATTAATTAGATCACAGTAGTGCTATTTATTCAACTTTAAATTATTTATAATAAATCATAAAAGTAATCTAAACCTTGACCAATCTCCCAAATTGATATGGAAACTTTATATTCTTTTGCCAATTGAATTCTTTGATCAATGAATAAAAGAGATGGATAAGTAACTACGGTTTGAACACCTTTATCAAAGTAGGCAAGTGAATGTTCTTGAGTCATATCATTCCAAATGATCTTTTGGTCTTTATTAGATTTCAACAACTTTAAATATTCATGTCCTACAACTGGTGATGGTTGTTGTTGATTTTTAGACATTGATACCTTGTAACCATAGAATGGAATACCAACAAATAATTTCTGACTAATAGCCTCAGGATTTGATTCATCTGATCTATAATATGATAAATAAATCTTTATATTATCTTCTACCCATTGCTTAGGTGCATTTGCACCTTGAGATGGTGCATAGTCGTATGTCATCAATGAGAATCCATCTACTGTTTTAGATAACATTGCAAAATCAATTTCATTAAATAATGGTGGTCTACTCTTATCTTGAGAAATTGGCTATACAATAATTGGTCAGTAAAATATAATAGACATCTCTCTATTAACTCTACTTACAGTAATAACTATAATCAACTCTTTGTTTAAGGCATGAAGTTTTTCAGCCAAGGTTTCTAAAAATTTATTTCTAACATCTCTATTGGTCATATAAATAATACCTTCTAATACTAAACCATCAAAATTATGTTTTCTAATGATAATGAGTTATATATATTAATATATTGGCATATATAAGAATAAAGAAGTACCTATAATTACTTTAAAGTTTCAATAAGAGAGTTTATAAACTTTTGATTCTTTAAGGTTGTTTCAAATGTATTTGTATTCCATGCATTACCTTCAAAAGCAAATCTAGGTAATACCTTTGTCTTTGAACCATCTCTTACTCTATCGACCCAACCCTTATCAACATTGTGATCACCTTCAATCAAGAACGATGATTTTTCATACTTTATTTGATACCATACTGGTGATAGATGAGTGAATTTGTGTTTAAATGTTTCGGCTATTTGATAGCCCTTTGAATTCCATGGTGTTATATATGCCAATGTATTTGATTTAAATGATTTTCTACTGGTGTCTTTGTAATACATATTTGCATTCTTTAATATCACAGTAGGTTTAATATTCTCTCTAATCAAGTTTCTCTTTCGAACATCTTTCGAAGTTAATAAACTTTCTTCGTCATCAGTAAAAGTCTCCTGACTTGATACCACTGCTATAGCTGCAACTAAAATGACAACTACAAATAAAATATAATTGATATTGATCTTCATTGTTATATATGCATGCTGTGAGACAAAAAAAAAATTAAAAAAAACTCGCAAGATAGTCTTTCTTTTAGGACAATCAAAACTCAGTAACTGCTAAGACTTATTAACAGCTCATATCTATCTACTAAGTCTTTGACTATCCTAAAATAAAGGAACTCTTGTTCAATATCAATCCAGCCTTGCATATATACAAATTCTGTATGAATAAACTCTTTGATAGGAATCTGAGGTACAGAACTATAAAACAAATCAGTCCCCAGACATATTCAAAGTTTAATATGTGGAATTTCAATATTCATCTAAAAAGAGTGGTTGTCTTTGAATCGTCTTTGAAAGTATTTTGCAGAATCAATATAGAATTCTTTGCAAAAGATTCAGAGAAAAAATTTAGAAATTTTTTTTATATGTGGTATTTTAAAAATTTATGAAAGTTGACGCAAATATTTAATGAATGTCCAAATTTGAGAAAATCAAATCAAAACGATTAAAGAAAATCAAGTATCTAAATATAAATATATAAAACCAAACAATGACACAAAATTTAAAAGCAGTAAATGTATTCCCAAAGGAAGCTAATTTATTAGCCTTTACCATCGACAATGTATTCTCTAAAGAAGAGTGTGAAGAATGGATAGCACACACTGAAAAAATAGGTTATGAAAAGGCTTTGGTAAATGTTGGAAATGGTCAACAACGTTTAATGACAGATATTAGAAACAATGACAGATGTATCATTGATAGCGAAGAAATGGCTGATAAAATCTATCAAAGAGTAAAGCAATTTATTCCAGATACTTTTCATTTCAAAGACAAAGTTTCTTTAAATGAGAGATTACGTTTCTTACGTTATAAACCTGATCAAAAATTTGAAGCTCATTATGATGGATCCTATGTGTATGTATTTTAATTTTTTTTTCTTATTCGACTACTCTGATATTAATTTTAAAATAATTCCAATCTTATAGGAGAGAATCAGGACCTAAAAAAGGAGAAAGATCTTATATCACTCTACAACTCTATCTTAACGAGGGTGCCAAAGGAGGTGAAACAACATTTTTTGTACAAAGAAAGGAATACAGTGTTACACCCAAAACTGGTATGGTTGTTATCTTCCAACACAATATTTTACATGAAGGTGCAGAGGTCCAAAAGGGTTTGAAATATGTAGTCAGAACAGATGTAATGTATTCTGCCTAAGCTGTCTGTGTAAATAAAATAAACATGTGTATATTTAATTCATGAAACAATTGTACATTTATATAAATATTTATTGCATTGATTGGCTAACCTAAAAATTTAATCACCAATTCATATACGGAAAACATTGCGGCATTTGCTGGAAAAGATCTAATGATGGTTGGTGTGTAGCCTCTAAAACAACCCTTGATACCCTCTCTTTTATAAATATCTCTAAGTACACTGACGATGGATGGGGCAGGACCACCCTCCATAATCTGAATCTTTGATTTGGCTACATCGACAGGATAGAGAACGGTCCAGTAGGCCATACCACCCAAACCTCCAGACACGATCAGTGATGGTATGTTCAACTCTGCATTGGGGCTATGTGCACCAAAGTAACGTTTACAAGATTCATATACACTAAAGAAAGCCATATTACCAACAATCTCTCTGGCCACAGTTGGACCAAATCCTCTATAGATACCCTTGATGCCACCCTCTTTGAGGATTTGAACCATACAATCAAATGATCCCTTGTATTTTGCAGAACCTGTTGTTTGAACTTGTAATCTGCATTTAATCAACTCTACCGGTGTGAGAATGGTCGATGCACACAAACCGGCAAAACCACCAGCAATACTGCATTGTGGAATGGTGAGTGGAATGCTTGGATCCTTTTGTAACAACTGTTTCATTTGACCATACCCAGCAAACAACACTGCATTCTCAACCATCATTCCGATGAGTGGTGATGTGACACCTTTATATAAACCTGTGAAACCTTCATACTTTACTGTATTTTTCAATGTCTCTATAATTCCCACTGGTGTAGTACTAGTCTGTACACGCACTCTAACTGTATCGAATGGATGTCTGTATGTGTAGTGTGATGAATATTGTTGTTATTATTAAATTCTATAGATGTATGTGTGCCCCAATTAATATTCATCAATAATTAAATGAATGGATCCATGATCGATATTTACCCTGTAAACAGACATGCGACACCGGCAGCAGTGCCTGCAATTGAATCCTTAATACCTCTTTCTGTTGACATATTTAATATGGATATCTGTCTCTTGTATTACAACACAATGCTGAAAAAAATGAAAATCAACAAAGTTCTCGTTTTAAAAAAAAAAAAAAATAAGAAAAAAATACAAAAAAAGAAAAAAAATCACAATTCTGCAAAAAGGTGCGAAAAAGACTATTACACAAAGAAAGAGATTTATACCATTTAAAATTAAAAATTTTAAAAGATACACATCTCTCTAATAGAAGAAAATCTAAATTTGTGATGTATGCTATCTTTTTTTCCTTTTTAAATTTTTAAATTTTTTTGTTTATTTTCAATTTATATTAGTTCGAACTTTGAAAATATGAATAATCACCATTGTGGGATAAAGTTGGTTTAAAAGGAGGTTCAGCAGTTCTATCTTGAATGGCACTCCAATCTATACCTTCAAAAAATGGATGTTTCTTGATTCCTGTGGCGTCAATTCTTTTTCTTTCTGGTGCGATTAATCTAAAAATTTCAAAAAAATAAATTGTTAGTCTCTGTCGGTATAGTTAAAATTAAATTTAAAATAAAAAAAGTAATAAAGACGACACAATCAAAATTATTATTCTACAATAATAATTCAGAAATATAGAGAGTATAATAGAGTATATAATTATATATGTATAATAGTAGTATTTTACAAAAATAAAACACAACAACAATAACAACAATAATATAACAACACACACAAGGAAATTATTTTAAATAAAATAATCCTTACTCTCTAATTAGTGATTCTTGTACTTTTGAAAGTGGTTGATTTTTAGAAATGGCAGTATTTAATAATCCTCTCCAATTTCCAATGTTTTCCCTAATTTTTTGTTCGGTAGTATCTGGAGATTCGACAAATAAAGCTTGACCTGTGATTAATTCAAATAAAATGGCACCAAGTGACCAATAGTCACACAATTTTGAATAGACAACACCTTGGACGACTTCAACGGCCATATATTGGGGTGTACCAATATAGCTTGTGTAGGAACTATTTGGATTACGTAAAAATGATTGGAAATTGGGTGGAGTGTTGCCAAATGGTTTATTATTTTGCTCAAGCCAATGTGCATTGGCACTGCCTGCTCCACTGGTACCTGCTGATGGAACACTGCTACTATGGGATGCTCCACTATTACCACTGTGATTGACATTGTGGACCTGTTTTGAACTACCATAGTCACCCAAAATTAAATGACCATCTCTATCAATCATGATGTTTTCTGGTTTAATATCACGATGAATAAAGCCTAAATTGTGGAATGCCTCTAAAATACAAACTAATTCAGCAATGTAAAATTTAATTTCATCCATAGTGAATTTCTTTCCCTCTACAATTCTACGATAACAATAGGAATTTAAATCACCTCCGCCAATAAATTCCATCAAGAAATAAAATACACCTTCGTCTTTATCTATAAATGAACAATAAAGTTTTGGTGATCTACAATTTGTATTTTTATTACATGCAATCATTGCATCTCTTTCTCTAATGGCTCTTTTTTTCTAATATTTTCAATTAAAATTATTAGTACTCTTAATACTATATCAATTGATTGATTTAAAAATATTACTACATACAATTAATTCTGCATCATTTACATCTGCGTAAAATACTTTTTTCAATGCATATATTTCATTTGTGGATTTTTTATCTTTAACTATACAAACTTCACCATAGGATCCACTACCAATGGTTGCAATAGTTTCGTAACTATTTATATTTAATTTTGATTCAAAACCTGTAAAAGAGTAATTAAATTCTTCTTCACTTGGATCAATTGGAATATCAAGTCTATTGCTATTTGAAGGAATAAAAATTGGTTCCATTTTATGTAAAATTATAAAAGTTGTAAAAAGTGTAAAAAAGTGTAAAAAGTGTAAAAAATGTAAAAATTGATTGATTCGGTTTGGTTGTTGATTGTTTGTTTGTTTGTTTGATTGATTGTTGATTAATTAATTGATCAATTGATTCAAATGTTTAATATTTATAATGGTACGAATTCGTTGATTGAAAAAAATGAGAAAAAAAATTAAAAAAATTAATCTGTGTCTGATAAACTACGCTATTGGTGATTGCGGTGTTGATGTTATTATTATTATTACTATTATAATCTGTTATTTGATATTTGTGTTTGTTAAATGAATAATTAATATACGCGCGATGGTGATTATAATAAATCTGAATCTAAATGAATGTTATTAGATTGTGGTATAGTAAGATAGGTAATTTTAAAAAATTAACGGTTAGAATAAAAAATCACAATGACGCCAAGAAAAAAAATTGAATTGAGATGAAAGGCGAGCGAAGAAATAGTGTGTGAGTGGGGGGTGTGTTAATTGGTGTGTATGATTTTTTAATAATATTAACAATTTAATGTATTGGTGTTTTTCTTCTAGTTGACTATTTTTAGATTTTTAATAGAAAAAAAAAAAAAAAAAAAGATTATTGTGATATTTATAATATTTTAAAATTCAAATATTATTAATTAGAGTGTGTGGTGCGTGTGTGAAGTAACAAATAACAAAAAAAAAGGAAAAAACTGTGGTAATATTAGAGTGTGGTGTGGGTGTAATGTTATGAAAATTATGTGAAGTTATAATATGATAAAATGAATTAAATACAAATATAAAAGTAAAACATAACAATATATAAAAAAAAACCTGTCTTTTATATTTGTTTTTCTCTTTTTTTGGTGGGTTTTTTTTTTCTTATGTAGTAATTACTATACGATGTTGTTTGAAATATGTGTGGGACGTGGGTTTTGGGGAGAAAGGGGTAAAATGGCATATGAAAATACCCATATATATATATTTGAATGTGTGTATGAGTGGGTGAGTGTGTAATATTTATTTACTAAATAGAACGTAAAAATTAATTATATCCCGGAGGGACAGAAAATATATGTGATTATGATAAAAGTCATCATTATAATCATTGTATTTTAAATCTAATAAATGTGGGTTGTGGTATTTTAAAAAATTATACATATATGTCCATCCAAATAACTGGGTAAGATGAGTGGTGGGGTAAAAACACACAAATAAAAAGAGCAGTGGCAAAAATAGGAATTATAATATTATCATAATTATTATTTTCCACCATCTACTATTATCAATAAAGACAATAATTTATAGCAATGCAGATGTAATGTGTATAATGTGATCCATCGATAAAGACATACCTGTAGTTGATTTTCAAATAACAAATATTATATTTACAAAAAAGTGAAAATGAGGAAAAAAAAGATTTTGCAATTGATATTTGTGTTTTTTTTTAAATGAATATGAACCAAAAAATAGAAATAGATATAAAAAGACACACAGAATCAAAAATATAAGAAAAACTAAACTGCAAAAACAACAACAACAATTATTATAAAAAAATAGAATTTAAAAAAAAATGAAAAAAACTCATTTTATAATTGGTGTATTAAACTAAAGTGGCATGTATGTTTGTGTTTTAAGAATCTCTGACACTTTTAGAAATGGGTTGTTTTCTATACACACTTGTTCACACACACCACACACATACACTAAACACAAATGGATTTAAATGTGGATAGTGGGGTGATAGGGGTTGTTTCGTCAGCCATTTTTTACAAATTTTTTTTAAAAAAATTTTATCACATACATGCACAATTCTTTAAGAGGTTGGGCAATGTTTATCTACTATTACGAAATAAAATAAAATATAAAACAGCAACAAATCTTTATCTAATAGCGTTGTATTTTGATTCCCGATATATATCGGGTGACTGAGAAAAGATATTACTATAAACAACAGATAAATGCAAATACTATTATTGTGATGATCGACGATAATGTAAAAAAATCTTTTACATCTAGAACAAAAAAAAACAAAAAAGTGATTTTCACTAAAATTTGTGATTCGACTTGAGCAAAATACACTTACCCTTTTTGAATTTTCTTGTTTTCTTGGGTTGGTGTGTTTTACAATTTATTTATATTACTACAATCTATTTTTTAGTTAGTGTTCCTCTTTGTGTACTATATCTCTATCTATATCTATCTACAATGTGTTTTATACAATCCAATTAATTGTGGGTGTGGAGCACTCGTCTAAAATATGTTTTCAGGGGATTCTCAAACAGACATTTGCATACCTCCCGCAAGGTGGAAAAAAAAAAAAATTAAAATTAATTAAATTTATAAACATAAAAAATCTAATTTTATAAAAAACTCTTTGGAGGGTGATTGACTACGAAAAAATAAAAATTTGTGATCAATTTTCAGTATTTAGCCATCGTCGGTGGGGTGGTTGATTCTGACAATGCACAGTTTTTGGTATCAAAGATTTATTTTTTTTTTTTCCTTTACGCTCGCAAGAGTGTCTCTTGATTTTTTCGTTCAGAGAAAACATTGTAAAAATTTCTTTTTTTTTTTTTTTTTTCTTTTTAAATATATTTTATTTTTTTTGTGAATGTGAAAAGTTCGTTTTTTTTTATTTCCGCCTGGTATGTGGTACAATGGAAAATGCGGAGCAGCAATTCAATGACATGACACATTGATGTTGACTGTTACTGTTGTTGTTATGATGATGATATATTTTATATAAAATTGGAATTGTATTTTTAAAGTTTAGTTAATTTTTCAAAATTCTTTTCCAATTTAGTTTCAAACTCCTTGATACTGGACTTGACTTGTTCACTAGATATATTATTGTTATTATTATAATAAAAAAAAGTTAGCATGCATTAATTATTGATTTCCAAAACAAGTAATAATATGATCAAGTGAATAATTATAATAATAATTATACATACGTATATGTTGATTTTGAGGAAGAGATTGGAGACAAAGTGGTAAAAACATCAGATTGAGAGGCTTTGTTAACTTTACCATTAACCATAGCAGTTAATAATTTATCAACATCAGCTGGTTTAAGAGAATTGGTGTTAATTATATATACATTGGTTCCAACACTAATGAGTTCTATAGAGGTAATTTTGAATTAGTAAAATGTCATATTAATCACCGATTATTAGAGATGGATAGAAATAAATACTTTTGAATAAAGCAGCTTTATCTTGAGCTGGAGTAGTGCTTTGAGTATTGAATGAATAAAATGGATAAAAGTTATTTTCGCCAGTGAAGCCAGTAACAAAATATTTTTCAGCTTGATCAACATTTAATTGGGCAAATGATGGGAGTACTTTATCATTTACAAAAAATACAACAGCGTTTGGTTGTTGATAGACGTTGGTGGTGAATTTAATTGGAATGGTGGCATTTACTTTTTTACCAACCTTTTCAACTAAATCGCATTGATTGACGGCTAAATCTGATTGAGAATAAGTGATACTATCAAATAAACGAGTGAGACCGCTGTCGACAGACCAGATTGATCCTTGAGAAACAACTTTACCACTGAATTTGTTATTTAAAAGATAGTTTTCAGAATCAAATGCAAGAACAGTCTTTTCGTTGGCACTGTAGATGGTTGATGTTGGTAATGGTAATGTATCTTGATATGTTTTCATTAAAGTGTTGCTTGAAATTGCAGAGATAACATTACGAATATTTTCAGTTGATTGATTACCTGAAATAACGGCAATACCTCTCTTTACATCAATAATGTTGAATGATGATGATTTTAATCCATATTTTTCTATAGTATATAAAGAAATAGTATTAGTATAATATCTATAGTAGTAGTGCTAGTAATGGTACTAGAGAAAAGTAATTAAACATACCTGGATTTGAAAGTACAAATTTAGGAGTAAGGTATACAGTTAAAGAGTGTTTAAAGTTTTTAGTTGAACCAACGTTGGTGTTTGGTAAGAGATGGTTGAGAAAGAGGGCAGAGACAGAGTCATTGGTGACAGCTCTAATGGTTGATTCTTTGCCTTTATCACTACCAACGGCAGCATCTCTAACATAGATATTATCACCTTCAGAGATATTGTCTTTGACCAATTCCAAAATAGCTTTATAGTTTGGAATGCTAATGGTTGATGAGTTGCTGTTTAATTGAGATACTGATTCATCGAGATAATAGTTGGTGGTGTTGGCTGATTCAGAGTTGACAACGGTGAGAACGTTGTTTTTGTCTTTGGTGCCTACAGAGTTTTGTAATAAAAGTTTTTCTCTTGGATTACGATAGGCTTGATTGTATGGTGTGATGCTGTAACCATTTAATGTCCAATTCAATTCGTAATCTAATCCACTTCTTTCTCTGGGAAAGGTGGTGACTTCACTATCTTGTTCAGCTTGAATATTAATCAATCCACTTCTATCTCTCTTTCTTCTCAATAAATCGTAAATTGATTTGCTTGATAATGATGGTGATGAACTAGCAGTAGCAGTGCTAGCAGTTGTATATAATCTTGAAGATGATTTCTGCGTGTGAAAAGGTTTATTAGTATATATATTATTTATAGTGTGTGTGGTGTGTAAAAACAATCAGAGTGATCAAGTGATCGATCACTATCTCCACCAAACGGCACATCAGCAGCATTTGATGATCAGTGTGGTTATGTGTGTCAAACACATTACGAAACAAAATCGATATATACCAAGAGATTTGAAGATCTAATAACTGAAGTTGAAAACATTTTATATAACTCTATTTAGATCTGCAGTGTTAATATAATCTGATCAAAGATATTACTATTACTGTTGGATGATTAAAGTTATTCGAAAGGTGATGTGATAATATCAATGAAAAAAAAATAAAAAATAAAAAAAAAAAGCCCTCAATTTTTTTTAAAAAAATTCAACGTTACGCCCCACACAGTGATCATGATGGCCCCCAAATGTGTGTTTCTGATCAATCAGATATAGTTATATTATTTTATTGTTCGTTTTAAATTCATTGAATCTGTGGACAAGCTTTGGATCGAGTGTGTTGTGTTCTTGGTGATACATGATATAGTGTTTGAGGATGTTGTGACATTGGAGAGCATTCTCGCCTTTAAATTCCTTAATGATGTGGTCGAAAAAGAGATGTTGATCGGCAAATACCAATGTGCAGGCAGTGATGAATGCCTTGTTTTGGTATTTACCGTCATATACGAGGTCTTGGGTTAATGATGAAAGTATCAGTTGATCAGATGGGTATTCGGCCAATATCATTCGAGAGAGCTGTCTCATTAGTTTGAAATTAGAGTATTGAATCGATTGTCTGAATAAACTAAACAGAGTGTATCCGTCAAAGAGGATGAATTGGTGATCGATTATGTCACAGGCACGGAACTTTTCGAGTATCGATTTAAAGTACTTTGGAGGCGAATCGAGTATAAAGGGTGTTGGCGAGTCGGTGAATTGCCAGTTTGCGTCAATTAAAAACAATAGACACGATACACCAGATGCCTCTCGAATGATACGGATATGGTCGCTCGATAGGTATTTGCTATCGACACGGGCTCCACCAAATGGTGTGATTCTTTTATAGATTCTGGTGGTGAGCATCACTCTAAATTGTGCGGAAAACTCATGGGCAAACTGTGGATCCAGCGAGACCCTGTGATTGTATATATAGGGAAATGATCTTTTTGGTAGATACTCCATCAAACTCCAGACACTGATGTCGTCAAACACGCCAATCGATATGAGGAATTTGATGAGCTCGAGGTCCCATTCGAGGAAATTCGTTGCTAAGAGAGTTGATTCAAACCATGATTGATATTTACTGGAAAGGAGTTTAAGCACTCTAATGTCTTTTTGTATTAATGGATACCTAATATCATCATCTTCACTGGGATCCACCATGTGCAATAGATTGTTGTCATCGAGATACACCAACACTTGGTAGGGTGCACCTAGTGAAGCAATGGTGAATTCAAAGTGTATACTATGGAGATACTTGACTAAATCCAAATCACCAATGCAATGCTTTTCAATAGACGCCCATTTAAATGGCCAATCTTTAACATGTTTGGGGAATTCAAGATGAATAAACTCGAGTGTCGATACATTGGGTATTGCCTTGATTTCCCCCATATCAAAGCCATCGAGTATGTCTGGCTTATCTCTAATCATTCTCTCGAGGATCCTGACGTCACCAAAAGAGACGGCTTCAATGATATCGTAGGTGACCTTGGTAACTTCATAATCAAACTCTAATATAAAGGGCACTGCATCTGGATACTGTGGCGGTAACTTGGATAGCACAAGATTACATTCCTTTCGTGCCGACATATACTCTATCACCTCTGATGACAGTTTACTTAGATCAAAGCTTGTCTCTTTGCACTCTACTCTATCTCTCTCTTTGATTCTATTGTAAATATGATACACAAGAGGATAGTAGTGATATTGAACATTACTATACAGATACACGACCAAAGATGTTGACTGATGCTTGGTAACTATATCAAACACATCTATTCTACCATTCAATGTCGGTGCGCTATAACCAAGAAAAGGGAATATGCCAATGGCGATTTCATAGAGTTCACGTATGATACGGATGTCGGCATTTGGTGCCTTTACACAATTTTCAAAGAAATAAATGTAAATAGAGTCTGTTGGTTTATATACATGTTGCAACCATTGTGTCGACACCCTTTGGTATCTATCATAGCAAGTATTGTATCTAAAGAATGCCAACATTGCCTCTTTACTTAGATCCAATATATCACAAAATCTATATGATGGTGGTGAAGTATTATTATTATTACCACTACCACTATTGTCATTAAAGACTATATTCCATTTCTTATCAAAAATATCCCATTTATTATGTTTACATATATATTGAATTGGTAAATCATAGTAATTAAAACAATGGTGTTCATCGCCATCATTGTCATATTTACAATAGGAAATGATTGTTTTGTTTAAATATTGATTTCTAATGATTGAAAAGAATAAATTATTAATATTATTACTATTCATTTATTATTATTACTATCTATCCGGACCAAATATTTTATTAGGTTGGATATTTTTTTCAAAAAAAAAACCAAACCAATTTTCAAAAGATGGATAATATTTGTTTGGATGGAATATAAATATATGATCCAATTTAAAATTCATTCATTCATGTTAATTAACATTATTGTAGTTCATCAATATTATAAATTTTAACACTGTTGATGATATATTTTTACTACTCAAAACATAAATAATATTAATAATAGAAAAAAATTAAAAAAATTAAAAAAATTAAAAAAAAAAAAGGTTGTGAGAAAAAAAACGAATCAATTTTTTCGTGATTTCCTCGATAATTAATTTTTAAGGAACGAAGTCAAGCGTTTTAAGAGATAGAGACAAGAGGAAATCTTATCCAATCAATAAGAATGAGTACACTTCAAGGTAGATTACAAGAGACATCCAATTGTATGTATTTAGATTTAATCAGTTTGTGTTTACACAACACCTTGGTTTGATAATCAGTCGTCTGTCAGTCGGTCGATAAACGATAATAGTACTAACTAACAAACAATTACTATTGATCGATAGGGATGAACTCAATGTTTAGTATTATTAAAGATCCTACTTCTTCTGAGACAGTATCTTTTTCAAATAGAGTCAATGGTGCACCACGTAAAACATCATCTGATCTTTCATTGGATGAGTTATCTAAATTAAATAGTAATAGTAGCAATACTACCACCACCACCACCACTACTACTACTACTGCTCCTATAACAACACCAGTTAAACAAACAACCACCACCACTACAACACCAAACTCTATAAAGAGTAAACAAGAATTTAAACAACAATTACAAAAACAATTAGAGGAAATGAAATCTAAACGTCAACCAAAAACTCAAGCAAATAAGAGATTCAAAGATGCAGAGGGTAATAAAAAAGATATTAAAATAGAAACACCAGTAAAATCAAAACAAACAACAACAACAACAACAACAACAACTACAACAGATTCATCATCAAAAAAAAGAAAACAAATGGAACAAGAACAAGAAGAACAAATTAAAGTTAAAGATGAACCAGTGTCAGATGACGAACAACAACAAGACGAAGAAGATGATGAATTTGATGAATATAATGACTCTGACGATGAAGATCAAGACGATGAAGATTCCGATGATGAAGAGTATGATGAAGACGAAATGAATGAAAAGATCTCAAAACAAGAGGAAGATTTACAATTTAGTACATTTGATTTCAGTTCAGGTAAAGCTTTGCCCAGCTATCTCATGGCCAAGGGTAGAAAATCAAGTAAAAAAGAGTTGTTGGAGAAAGCAGAAGAGAGAGAAAAGATTCTTCAACGTGCCAAAACCACTGGCGAAGGTAGAGATTTAGCTCAAGCCATTCGTTGGTCTGCAGCATTTGATAAAGTAAATGGTATCAAGGTCAAAGATGATCCATCGTTATTAAGAAAATCTATAAAGAAAATCGAAAAGAGAAAAGTAAAGAGTGCCAAAGAATGGATCAAGAGAAAGAAGGAGGTAAAGGAAAAGATCAAGGAGCGTGTCGATAAAAGAGAGGCCAACATTAAGGCTAAAATAGAGGAAAAGAAAAATAGAAAAATGGGTATCAAAAAGAAGAAGCCAGCCGGTGGTGGTAAAAAAGATAACAAAAAAGACAACAAAGGCCTAAAGAGAGCCGGTTTTGAAGGTAAAAAGAAAACTTATATTAATAAAAAATAAAAAATAATTTATTATTTGTAAAATTTATTTATATTCTATGTAGGTCTTGCTCAACTTTGTAATCAATATTGTTGATAATGTTTATAGTTATTCCAGTCCCTATATAGATTCATTATTTAGTGTGTAATCTATTTGATTAAAGGTAGTATCAATCACATTCAATTAAATATCTATATCATTATTTTTTTTTTTTTTGATTGAAAATGCAAAGGGAGATCCCCACCATCATTCGGAATTAAAAAAGAAGATAAATCCTCTATAAATAGAGAACAGAGGGGCTTGATTGAGAGTGTGTGGATAAAATAAAAATTTTAAAAAATATGGGGGTGCAGGCATCAAGTTCAATTTATTTACAAAAAAATGTAGAAAGGGGTTTTATTGAAAGATCCTCCCTCATTCATTTAATAAATAGTTTACAAATACATCCAGTCTAGTGTTGTTGTTTATCTATTTGTTTTAAAATTCATTGTAATGATCGTCACAAACTATTAATTAATTATTAATTATTAATTGTAAGTAATAAAGATCTCAAGATATCTGCAAAAATTTATTATAATCGTCTGTTTTTCTTTGATTCAAGTTTTCTCTTTTTTTTTCACCTCTCAAAATTTCCCCGCCAGTTTTTTAAATTTTTGAACCGTTGAAAATAAAAACAAAAAAAACCACCATTTTTTTCACAGATCAAACATAAACTGTATAGTGTGCGTCATTCTGAATTCACCAGCATCACTACCATCATTATATATCTATACTTCTATTATTTATTTTTAATTTATATATGATATCATAAAAAATGTATTCAAAAGAAAAATTATCAGATATGACAAGAGATGACTTGATCAAGATATGTAAAAAAAATAGGATTTACGTATCACCACCTACATTGGAAAAAGTACCTTTTTTTAATACCTTCACATTACATTACACATGTCAACAGGTCATTTCTCATTTGATATTAATTGCAATACAACCAATAATACCTACTGTTTTATAGGATGGGATCATTTCAAATATAATAAAACATTTTCGTAGACAATCAAGATTCTATACAGCTCCAGAGACATCTGATGCTGGTTTTTCGGAAAATAGTGTAACAAACTTTAATACAACTACAACAGAAACATCGACCACCACTACATCAACAACAGATTTAAATAATACTTTATCACTTGATCAATTAAAAACAGAATCATCACCATCAAGTAAAAGGAATAATATTGATAATAATAATAATAACAATATATTATCAGAATCTTTTACAATTGGTACATCTACATTAAATACTGGACTATTTTCAATGTCTGCAGCTACATCTTCACATAGACCACCATTAATTCCAGTATCAGTTGCATTGGCTAAAAGAAGAGCGACACTATTTCAACGTAGTATTGATCCAAGTAGTTCCAATCCTTTAAATTCTTCTTGTCTTGATTTTTCATCATCTGTTGTATCTTCTGCTGATATAGCTAAACAATATGAAAAAACAGGCTCACTTTTATCTAGAGATAAACAATCCATTATTAAAGGAATCATTAATAATAATCTTTTACTTCAATCAACATTATCTTCATCAACCATAACAACAACAACAGCAACAACACCATCACCTTTAACAACATCTTGTTCTGTACCTACATCACCACCTCAAACTAGTGGTAGCCTACCAAACAAAACACCTATCAAAGAATCGCCTATTATTACACCATCACCACTTTCACCTACTCCAGTCTCTCCTCAACAAATGTCAATGTCAATGTCAATGTCTATGGATATGTCCCCCACCGCATCTGTAATTCAAAATGGTTGCAATGGTAGTGGTAATAGATTGGATACTACATTTGATAGAGATATAAATATGGTTGAAAGTGCAATTGCATCTTTAGCTTTTTCTCCAAGAAAACAATTATTTGTTGAAAAATCACCAAAACAAAATCAAGTTATTGATAAAGTTCAAGTTAATCAACAAACACATGACAGTAGTACAACTTTTGTTGTAGAGAAAAAAGATGAATCTAATTTACAACAACAACAAGATAATACTACTCAACCAACTCAATCACTATCTGACAATATACTTTCAAAACCAATTTTCACACCTTCAATCGATGATAGAAAAGTTAGTATGATGGCACAAAAAAAGAGAGCCTCTTTATTAAAAATCAAGTAAGTAGTATATTGTTATTTGTTAATTAATTTCTTTAAAATTATTAATCATTCTTTATCAATAGGGATATCGCATCTTCTAAAAAAAAGAGTAATATTCAAGATAATAAATTTGCAGAAAGCTCAAGACCTATCCCAAAGATTAATCCTCATCTTTTAGGTACAAAATCACGTGTTTTGGTACCCCCAACAACTACATCATCCAAAGTCACTGCTTTACCAGATTTTGATAAAGCTCATCAAGAACAATTTGATAAATACGAGTCTATTACAACTTATCAAAAAAAACTTGATCAAAAAAAGAGAGAAGATCTTTGGTTAAAACTCGGATTCACCGCTCCACCTCCATTTGTAAATAATCCAACCACAACCACAACCACAACCACTGAAACTCAAGATAATAATAGTGAGTCCAAGACAACTGATATATCGACAAAGGAATTGGAAACACCAAAGTCAAATGTCACATTTGCTAGCTCAACTATGTTTCCATCAGTTGTTCCAATCAACCCAATTTCTTCATTACACGCTATAAAAACACCAACTAAATTCAAGCTACATCCTGTTTTAAATAACGACTCCACCACACCAATTAAGATGGAACTAACTTCATCAGATACCACTATTCAACCCAAATCACCGTTTTTATCAAACAAATCAACTCCTTCTTTTTCAACCCTCTCTTCATCTTCATCTTCATCAATAACTCCTAAAAAACCAACAACTACAACTAGTTTGACACCATCATCAACCACACCTTCAACAACTACATCAACTTTAAATAAAACTATTAGAACAACATCAACAACCACTACCTCTACCTCTGTCAAAACAACAAAACCAATTACATCAACTACATCAACAACAACAAAGACACCAATTTCTGTAAATAACCCTATTAAACCAACTCTCACTACTGCCACAACTACATCTAAACCATTACCATCATACGCTAAACCAACAGCATCATCCTCAATGATGGTAAGTTGATCCAGGCTATTTATTACTCGTTAATAATATTTACTAACTCTTTTATTTTTATTATAGAATAAAAACACAACAACATCAACAACTGCATCAACAACTTTATCTAAACCAAAGTTGACAAGTACTCTCACTAGACCAACTGTCTCATCATCATTAAAATCCACTCTTAAAAGTACTACACCATCTACATCTACATCATCATCAACATCATCAAGTCTTTCTTCTACCATTAAACCTAAACCAAAAATAACCACAACAACAACAAAGAAAACAGCAATTTCAAATGGATCACAATCCGCTTTGGCCAATATAACAAATACACCACCAAAAGAAAAAAAACTCTTACCAAAATCATCATTGACAGCAGATGACGATGACAGCAAAACAAAAAGAAGAAAGAGTATTAAAGATACTTCAACAGTGATTGCAGGTAAAGAAAAACGTCAATTAACACAAAAAAAAGTATCTGAATTATCAAAAGTTTCAATTATTCAAAAGAAAAGAATGGAAACTACCCCTGCTTTTTAATTTAATATAAATATAATATAATATAATAAATCATTCTCCCCATATATTTAATTGTTTACATTTTACTCAAACTTCATATTTATCAACTGCACAAAATTCTTGAGAAAAACGGAATATGCACTTCCCGCCAAAATTTTTAAAAAATTTTATAGTGTATCAAAAAATTTTATCATATTGATACGGTATAAAACTTTATAGCGTATCAATACGATAAAACTTAATAGTGTATCAAAAAATTTTGAGACAAACTAAATATATATCAATTTCAATTTATAATTAAGATAAACAGATAATATAAAAGATGGCAAATTCATTAGAGGATTTACTAGAGTCAATTCAGATACTACATGAATTTAAAGAAGAAGATATAAAGAAACCTAAACCAGAGGTAATGAGAGTATTTTATGAAAAGATGTTAAAGATATTTCTACATTATGATAAAAATACTCCAATTGCCTTTTCCGCCATTCAAGTTTTATCAAATTGGGGTGCACATGAAGAAGCAATTATAGAATTAACTTTTTTAAGATCATTGTAAATATATAATTATTATTATTATTATTATTATTTATTATTTAATATATTTTATTGACCAACACACCCAAATTATCATAAATAAATAAGATCAAAATTAATGAAAATTATTGGAGTTCATGATTTTCAATATAAAGATGTTTATGAACCAGAGTATCGTAAAACCAAAAGAATATTATATAGAATTGTAAATTTAGCAGCATTTAGAGAAATTAGAGTCAATAAATTAATTGAACTACAAGAGGGATCAACAGAGTTGATGAATAGAAAAACAAAGGTGGTTCACAATGAAAGTAAAATATTTGCAAGATTAGATATGTTGAGAAAAGAAAAAAGTCATCGTGATTCGGAATATGATGGTCTCGAGCAAACCTATCAACAACAACACCAAGAAATCAATCAATACAACATTGATCAAGCCAATCTTCGTCATGAAATTCAACAAATCAAAGATGATAATGAAAAGCTAGAGATAAAAAATGAAGAACTCATTACCAAAACTGATGAAACAAAACAAGAGATCTCTTTGTTGGAAGATTTGGTTATAAAATCACCAGAAAAGATTAAAAAGAATTTAGAAGACAAGACATTGAAAATCAAACAAGAAAAGGAAAAGATTCATTCAATTGAAAAGGACAACTCTCTTTTACTTAGTAAATATGAAAAATTGGAAAAGATGTCTAAAGATATAAAGAAAATATTGGGTATTCTTAGTCAATGCTCTCAAGAGAATGAAGTCTATAAAAAGATTAAACAACGTTCAAAAGTTTCTCAAAAAAAAGTTCAAGATTATCAAAAACTATCAAAAGATTTAGATATTCAATTGGTTGTATGTATAGTGTTTATTTTATTATATGAATAGATTAGTGCTGATAATTAATACACTTTTAATATGTAGAATTTACATCAAGCAATATCAAGTACAGATTCAAGTATGTTGAAAAATCAAGAGATATTTAAAAATAACAAAAAAGAATTTCATCTTTCCCTCAAACAAATTGAAGCTGAAAGAATTTTATTAGAGAGAGAAAAGGCAGAGGTTATGAAAAAAGTAGATGAAAATCAAATCATTATCAATGAAATTGAGAATGAAATGTCTATATTAGAGCGTTCTTATAAAATTGAAAACCAATCAATTATCGATGCTTTCAAAGCTTTAACAGACGCTATGAAACAATATCATAATATATTTTATAAAATCATTGAAGATCCACCTAATCCTCTAAGTGGTGATATTACTAAATTAAAATAATTTAATAAATAATAATTTTTGTGTATATATCTATCTATAATATATGATGTTTAGTTTTTTATTGATGTTTTTTTAGACCCCAAATAAAAACTATATTACGTTGTGCGTTGCTAAAAATATCTCCGATTTGGGTATTCGTCTTTTTTTATCTGATTATTCATATGACTTGTAAAAAAACGAAAAACTAGAAAAAAAAAAAATAAAAAAGATCCCATGAATAGTTTTAAGAAAAATTATAAATAAAAAAGGTCTTGCTCTATGTGTCCAACTTGTATAGCCTCGCCCTCTCATTAGTTAAAATCTGTTTTTAGTCAGACTAGACCTCCAAATGGGCGATAGATCAAATCACCTCTGTTGAGTTGTTACTTCTTTGTTTCAATAGGAACGTAACTAATTATGACGTGAAACATCTCTATCTTTTAAAATTTAATGAAAAAAACAATTAATGCTAAACAAAACTCTTATGCTCAAAAATAAACTATCTTTTTGTTATAGTTTATTTTTTGGTAGTAAAGTTTTCTTTAGTGAAGGGTTGGTTTATGATAACTCACAATTTACCTCGAGAGTTTGTGATAGAACGGTAATAACAGTAAGGAAATAAAATATTATTCGTTTCAATTTTACATTCGATACCCAAGGAGTTCAAACTCAAATCGCTTAATAATTGAAAATGATGTTTGAACATTAACCACTAAAACTGTAATTCTAAACAACTAATAAAAAAGATCATTTAATTACAAGGTTTCTTTCTTTTATCATTCCATTTCGATAACTTGCCACCAAAGTTTAAAAAATTATTTTTTTTAAAAAGTTTTTTTTTTTTATTTTTTCTATAAATCTTTCTCTTTGATTGAATACCCCCCTATACGACTAAAAGATTTTTAAAAATTTTAATCACTTGTTAGTAGAAATCTACAGATAGACAGATATAGAATTTGTGGTGTATCGGTGTGGTTATACAACAATGAGTACACCAACAACAGCCAATAATAAACCATTAGACATCAATCTTATCAAACTATATGTTTACCAAGAAACACCAACTGATAAGACTAAAATTGTCTCTTACTATCAACAACTAAAAAACATATTGTTTATTCTTAGTGATAGAACTAGACAAGAGCAACAACAACAGCAACAACATCAACAGCCAATCATACCAAACAATGATCACTTTAGCATCATTGAATCTATTGAATCAAAAATGAAGTTTATTGAATCCAATTTCAGTGATACTTTAAATATTACACCACCCTTAAATTCTCAAAACAATAGTAATAGTCATGAAGTCATTAATATTCAAACTAGTCCACAAAGCAAAACAACTACAGAATTTTATGATAACTATGAAGGTCATGATACTCCAATGCAAACCACAACTAGTCATATTCAGATTCAACAACAGCAACAACAACAAACCCAATATCAACAACAACAAATTCTAGAACAACAAAGAATTCAACAACAATATGAATTACAAAAACAACAACAAGCTTTATTAAATAATATGTTGGATCAATCAAAGAAAAAAGTAAGTAATTTATAAAAGAATTAATTCTCTATATTATAATATTAATGGATAATATTGAACAAATAGTCAAGTAGCAGTGGTCATCATCATCATCGTCATGGACCACCTGAAATTCCACCTGAAGAAATTATTTTTGATCCTAAAACAGATTTATTAGGAGGTGGCGCATATGGTAAAGTTTATAAAGCTACATGTAGAGGCAAAAAGGTAGCAGTTAAAGTCCCTAAAAAACAAACACTTAGTGAATCTGAATTGAAATCATTCAAGAATGAAGTTGAAATTATGAGACAAATCTTTCATCCAAATGTAGTTTTATTTTTAGGTGCTTGTACTAAACCAGGTAAAGTTATGATTGTTAGTGAATTAATGCAATCTGATCTTGAAAAACTTATTCATAATCCAGACGTTGAGCCACCTACTCTATTCCAAAGAATGAAAATGGCTTATGATGCCGCTCTTGGTATGAATTGGCTTCATGGTATTTGTAATATTCTTCATAGAGACTTAAAATTGGCAAATTTAATGGTAAGTAAGAATATTTAATGATTAATAATAATACTTTACTAATAAACAAATAGATTGGTAAAGATAAAACAGTTAAAATTGGAGATTTTGGTTTCAGTCAAGTTATTAAATCTGGATCAACTTTATTAGATCAAAAAGGACCAAAAGGTACAGCGTTATATATGGCACCAGAGGTTATGATGAAACAAGAATTTAATGAAAAAGCAGATGTTTATAGTTTTGGTCTCATCCTTTACGAGTTGGCAACATGTGAGGAATTATTCCCAGAATATTCTGAAATTGATCCATTTTATGAAGCAATTTGTAAAAAGAGATTAAGACCAACCATACCACAACACTTTCCAAAATCATTACAAAGTTTAATCACTAGATGTTGGGATCATGATCCAAATAATAGACCATCATTCTCTGATATTTCAACTCGTATGAATGAAGTTTTAATTGATATTGCCATCTCTTCTCCTGAATCTGCTGCATTTTGGAAATACAACTTTTCATCACCAGAAGAAGTTAAATGGGTTGAGTTCATTTCAAAGCTCTCAAATGCTGTATCAGTTGAAGTATCAAGTTTAAGATTATTATCAAAATTATTTGGTAAAGTGTTTTTATTTTAACTTTGTTACTTTTTTTTTATATATTCTAATAATTATAATAATAATAGTATCAATCGATTATGATGAAGAAAATGAAGGATTTGTTAATCTTGAAAGATTTGATTTAATGAATAAATGGTTTGGTAATTTCTTTAATTCTAGAGTTGGACCATCCATTTTAAATGAAATGAATGAATTATTAAAGAGAAGATGGTTCCATTTTGATATTAGTCGTGATGTTTCAGAGAGAAGATTAAGAGGTAGACCAGAAAATACTTTCCTCATTCGTCTAAGTTTAAATGATCCAGTCAAAACTCCATTTACAATCTCTAAAATCAAATCTAGTAAACCAACTCACAAGCGTGTTGCTCGTGAAGATTGTCCTCCAAGCGTAGATTTTCCAATGGGTTATAAACTTATCGTTCCATTGGATGGTCATGATTTAGTTTTCAACAGTATGATTTCAATGATTGATAAACTTAAATCAATTGGTAATCTTGGTCCAGATTGTCCTCATTCTGAAATTAAAATCCCTTATTTAACAGATTAAAATCTGCTTTTATATATATTTAGTCACTAAAATAACATTTTCGAAACCAACTATGACATTATTATTACAATTTTTATATAATCAAATACTACACCCAATAAACTTTGTTTCTTTTAAAAGATAAATAATTTATTTTTTTAAATTATAAACTACTAATACTAGTTTTTAAAGATTTGGAGCCGATTGAGCATAATTATCTTCTTCTTTTAATGGATTTTTGGTGCCCACTAACATTTGAGGTTTATGATTTAAAGATACACTTGAAGTGTTTGATTTTTCATATTCAGACACCCATTTTTCAATGTTTTCAATTCTTTCATTGCCAATGGGATGTGTTGCAAATAGATTAACGATACTGTTTTCTGAACGACCATTTTCGACCTCCATTTGAGCAAATCTTTTTTGTACTTTGATGGCTGCATTTGGATCATAGTTGGCTTTGGTCATAAATTCAAGACCAATAATATCGGCCTCCATCTCTTGAATACGAGAGTATTTGAGTCCCAACAAACTTGTAGACAACATAGTTGTTAAATTTCCAGTGATTGTGTCACCTACTAAACCACGAGTCAGGGTTAAAAATAAATAACCAACTTTACTCACACTAAGACGCTCAGCGGCGTGTCTGGCAATGGCATGACCAATTTCATGACCAATGACGGCAGCCAATTCATCTTCAGTGTCACAGAGTTGGAATAAACCAGAAAAGACAAAAATCTTTCCATTTGGTAATACAAATGCATTTACATTTTCTGAATTGATCACATGACAATCCCAATCCAAATCTTGTCTGTTGGTGGCGTCAATGAGTTTTTTGGCAATCTTTTTTACACTGTTTTGGAGGTTATTGTTATCGGGTAAAATAAAGTCTGAATAGGTTTCTATGATTTCATCGTATCCCATTTTACCCAACTCTTTTTCTTCTGCTTCTGAAAAGGTTACAACTCTTGAACGACCTGTAATGGGTGCTGGCTCTTGATTTAATAATACATAACCACCAGTTACACTGGCCAAAAGAGAGCAAATGACGCCGATTCTAAAAAGCAAAGTTCCCTTGAATATCCATGTTCTAAATCCAGTCAATGCAATGGGTAGTAAAATTCTTGCGGCTTTAGAGTAAAAAAATTGATTTGAGGATGAAGAATGAAATGATCTATTTCCATTGGTAAATGATGAATTATGTTGATTGGCTAAATTATTTTGAAAATGTTGATTGACTTTATCGATTGTATTGCTTCCTTGTGTTGCAGTAGTAGGGGTGGCAGTAGTTGTATTTTTGGATTTATTTGATTTATTTTGTTTATTTGGTACAGAGGAAGAATAATAAAAGAGACAATCACCAAAATGGTTTTTTCTTTCATTTGCATTATAAGAAAAATAAATTGGTAATAATCTATGCGCCATCGCACGAACTTTGCAATGATGATGTTTATTCATTCTATATCTAGCTTTACATTCTTCTCTTGAAAAAAATTCATAATCTTTATTGTTATAATAGTATTGATATTGTTGTTGGTGTTGTTGTTGTTGTTGATAATTATCATCTTGTGTATTATTATTATTATTATATGTATTATTACTGTTTGAACCCAAATTATTAAGTAGATGGTTTTTATTGAGAATAGTTCTTGGTGGTGTATCTATAGATGTCTTTTTACACCAACAAAAACCACCATTAGCACCACCACCAGTACATATAAATGTAGCTTCGGATGGTCGTACATTGTTACTATTATTATTATTTATGCTTGTATATTGTAATCTGTTAAGTGTACAACTATGATGCTTTAGTTTTTCAAATAACGATATATAAATACGGCCTCTCTGTGGATTGAGAATAGAGGAAGGATTTGATCTGAGAAACATTTTTATTCAACGTTTTATATATAGTTATTAAAATCTATATTGTTCAACAATGACAAATAAATTATTCTCGTTTCTTTCTCTATCTCTATCAAAAGCCCTTTATGTGAGAGACGCACCGTTATAAAATTTTGGGGAAAAAAATTTTGATCAAATTTTAATTTTTTTTTTTTTTCTAATTTTTAAAATTATTTATTTTTTTCAAATATCTCAAGAAAAATGGATTGTTCAAATTTAATATCAAATGATATATTTACTTTATTTGATAGTTGGGTTAATCAAAGTATAAATAGTTATACATTACTATATAGAGTATGTTTTTATTAATGTTTGATTTTGTCATGAACAAACTCTAATTGTCATATTTTAAAAAAGGCAACCAGAGATGGATTTGATTCTTCTTCTTTTCATTCAACATGCGACAATCGAGGTCCAACAATAACATTGATTCAATCTGATGATGGTAATGTATTTGGGGGATATAATAGTCAATCTTGGAATAGTAACGATGAATTTTATGGTGATAATAAATGTTTTATTTTTACAATTAAAAATAAAAACAATATTGGTCCAACAAAATATATTTCAAATAAAAATGGTGATTTTGTTTATGGTGGTGTGAATGATGGTCCTATTTTTGGTTTCCATGATATTAGAATAATGAAAAATAGTAATAAATGTCAAACCAACTACCAATCATTCCCAAATACATATCAAGATACTAGTGGATTTAAAGGAAGGACATTTGCTTCAACTTTTACATTTAAAGTTGAGGAGATTGAAATATTTAAAATAGAAAAAAGAGAATAAAAAACATATCATTTCTATGCATAAACTATAATAAAGCATGAACTAGTTGATTTCATCAGCCCATTATTAATAAATACTCAATTGTTTTTAATCACCCTTTATCATATTATTAAAGGCAAACCTCCAATTATAATTCAAAATTTATGATCCACACCTTCTTCATCCATATTTTATTAATAATGCATTTTGCATTACAAAGTTGTAATAGGAATACCTTTTACATCTTAATTAACTTAATTCTGGAATTAATTCTCTTAGAAAAGATTTTGAATTATTTTCAAAAATGAAATTTTATTTGAATTAAATTTGTGTAAAAGGTATACCGTTTACATAGTATACAAATGGTATACTGATTAAATTAACAACTAAGAGGTTCAATTCCAGAGATGAGTAAGTTAAGTACAGTTAAATTGTAAAATCATTTTTATAAAAACTCTAAATATGAATGTATAAAAATAAACACTATATTCATCTCTCATTAATCATCTCTTTTTTCTAATATTTATATGGAAATTGTATTTTAAAAAGTTTAGT
>AJWJ01000153.1:0-44241 GCA_000277445.1 Polysphondylium violaceum
TTTACATCCAAAAAAAAAAAAAAACAAGTAGTTATATTTATAAATACAGAAACACACACACAGGATATAATGGGTGGATCAAAAAGAGGAGGAAAACCAGCTGCAGGCGCTAAAGCTTTTGGTAGAGATTATGAGAAAAATAAATCCAGAGGTAAAGGTCAAGACAGAGTAGTTAGATACGATAACGAAGATGGCGAAGACATTGAAAAGAGAGAATCAGACTCTGAAAACAGCAGCGAGGAAGAGAAGCCAGTCAGAAGATCTTTCCTCAGTAAAAAGAAAGAAGTTGAGAGCAGTAGTGAAGAAGAGAGCAGTGAAGAAGAAAGCAGTGAAGAAGAAGATGTTTCTAATCCAAACAGAATGAAGGCAGTCACAAAGAAAATCTCTGAAATTGACGTTAATGCCTCTGCTACTAAAGGTGCACAATTGTCTCGTAGAGAAAAAGAAGAATTGGCCAAACAAAACTATCAAGCTAGTCAAGCTAAACAACAACAAAAGGCTGATATGGAACGTTTACAACTCATTAGAAAACAAAGAGAAGAAGCTGCTAAAAGAAGAGAAGAAGAGAAAAAAGGTAATTATACTCACTTCCTTACATACATTAAAAATTAATCTTATATATATTTGATGAGCTCAATACTAACCGTCTATTCAATACAAACTTTTAGCTGCTGAAGAAAAAGCTGCCGAAAAACGTAGATTGGGTCTTTAAATTAATGAATAAAAGAATAGTATTAATAATAATAATATAACATACAACAACAAAACGCTCTACTATACTATATCTATGCTTAGAATCTACTCTTTGCATCGCAGATTATAAATTCAAGTGAGAAAGTATAGTAGGTTTATATATGTATTGACTTTAGATTCCATCAAATAAAAAAGCATAATCAAAAACATTATTTTAATAGAGTGCGTTTTATTATAATGATATCTCTTTAAAGTTCATCATGAGTATTGGTATGAGTGTTTTCATTATTGTTATTGTTTTCATTGTTTTCTTGTTGTGGTTGTTGTTGTTGTTGTTGTTGTTCTTGTTCTTCATTAACATTTTCTTCAGAACCACCGTTTTGTTCAACGTTTGGAGTTGGTTCACCGGCTTCAGTTGGTTTCTCTTCTGTGGTGTTTGGTTTAGATTTTGGAGTGGCTTTCTTTGGTGGAATTCTAATTTTCTTTTTAATCATATCTTTGGCCATCTTTTCCAATTCATAGATTTTGTATCTAATGTCGCTGGTGGAAAAAGACAAGTCTTTGGTGTAGTCGATCTCTTCTTTGGAGATTTCCTCTTTTTTATCTTCGGTCCATTTCTTGATGATATCAAATTTGGAAGAGAAATCCATCATTTCTTCAATGGTGAGATTATAGTCTTTGGCAATGTTGTTTACAAGTGGTTGGAATTTCATGATTGCCTTTTCCAAGCCAACCAATTCAGATGGAACTTGTTGTTTTTGATGGACTCTGTGAGAGATGACACTTGCTTTCTTTTTAATGTCTTTGAGTTGAGTTTTGTATTGCTCAATGTCAGCGACACCATTGTCGAGTGCCTCAGAATACCATTCGTTGGCTTTGTTGAGCTCTTCCATGAGGGTGTCTCTTTCTTGTTGAGTTGAACAAGCTTGATATTCATCGTTGAATTCAAGTTCGCCACGGGTTTCATAGATAAATGCTTCTAAATTATTCATTTCCTTTCTCAAAGCTTTCAAATCCTTGTCTTTGGTATCCCATTCCAAGAGTTTTTTGCTGGCTTGTTGCATCATTTCCTTATCCAATGGTTTTACAGTCATGTATTCAATGTCAACGGTAAGAGGTACTCTTTGAACTTTGGTTACCAATTCAGTTTCAACTTTGGCTGGTTCTGGTGCTTCGGTTTCTTTATTTTCTTCTGTTGAACTATTTTCCAAAGATTTATCTTGAGATTTAATATCTAAATAATGTAAATTAGTATTATTATTAATAAGTGTATTGATCAATCAATATATTTGAATAGTAACATACTTTTAGTCTTAATAGTGGTAACAGTAATTTCAGCTTCAGCTTTTTCCAATACAATCATTCCATTAGTGTTTAATCTAAATGAACAATGTACTTTTGGTTTACCAGTGAAATTGAGTTTATCGCTGGCAACTGGAATGGCAGAGATTGAATATAATGCAATGTTGTTGAATGGTTCTGGTGAGGTGACATTTAATTTAAATGATGAATCTGTATTAAATGACATGGTCTTTTTAATATTCAAACGAGAATGTGGTTTAAATAATTGAGTTACACTAGACTTCTTTTCATCAGCGGCACCTTCTTCAGTGGTAGTTTCTTCGGTGGTGGTTGGGTTGGATTGAATGATTTCAACATTGTAACCAACTGGTGAAATGTCTTTGAGACGAATATCTTTTACTCTGAAATAGGTTGTCAATGAGGCAGCATAAAACACGGCACCATTGGCCATGGCTTCATCACCATTCATGTGTTTATCCAAAACTTCACGTTTCATGTATTCTCTGAGAGCTTGTTGGATTGCGGGTACTCTTGTACCACCACCAACGAGTTCGATTAAATCGATTTGTTCTTGTTTAAGTCCAGTTGATTCAATAATCTTTTTCAATGGTTTAATGGCTCTTTCAACCAATGGTGCAATCAATTCCTCAAACTTTTGTTTGGTAATTGTAGCAGAGAAATCATTGTCATCAATTAATCCACCAATATGAATACCAGCTTGTTGATTAACACTTAATGTTTCTTTTGCTTTAGTACATTCCTTTAAAAGTTTAATAGTAACTTTAGCATCATCTACATTGAAATTTGGATGATTCCTAAATAAAAATAGCAATAATGAGTATTAGTATGAATCACATAATAATAATAATAATAAGATATAACAATCTATACTTTTTAATCAATGATTTGAAATAATTAACAATGACTAAATCAAAATCGTAACCACCTAAGCTATCGTCCCATGCTAAATCTTTGACAATGATGGAAGTGACAGTTTTGTTTTTAGCTGAACCCTTGATTGATTCAACATGAGAAGAATATTCAACCAATGATAAACGAGTGTACTTGGCACCCATATCATAGATGATGACAGTTTGGTTCTTCTCATCAAAAGTTCTATCCATAGCATAGTTTATAGCGGCAGCGTTGGAATCGTGGACCAATGATAAAACATTTAATCCTGCCAATTGTGCAGCATCTAAAAGAGCTTGTCTTTGTTGTTGATTGAGGAATGCTGGAATTGTAATAACGCAATCCTTGATTCTAATGCCAGAGTATAAAGTAGTCAACTCTCTGATTCTTTCCAACAACATACCAGTTAATTCCTCTGGTGAATAGTTTACTTGATCATCATATCTAATTGCAAATGTATTTCTATCTGTATCATTGGAGACACTGTAACCTAAAATACCTCCACCAACTTTTTGAACATATCCATCTTGATATTGTGTACCAAGGAATGGTGTAATAAGATTATAAGTTTGTTGAGGATTTCTAGCCCACTATTAATGAAACTATTGTATTAGTATATCTAATCTAATCTTCTATTTATTATCCATTATTCAATCTATAATATTAATATTTACTAAACCAAAAGAATCTGCAGAGAATACTCTTTCATTTCTAAACCAACCAATGGATGAAATGGTCTTTCTTCCAGATTGTTCATTTAATACAATATCAAAATTACCAGTTTTAATAAGGGCAACTTTAAAGGTCTGTGAGCCTAAATCAATACCAATAACATTGGCATTAATACATTGGATCATAAAAATGATACCAAATATCATTAACATCATCTTCATCATCTTTGATGAGACAATGTTATTAATTTTACAACAGTTGTTATTCATCGTGTGGTGCTATTGGTATTATATTCTATATATAAATATATCTATATATAAATAAATATCTGTATGAAAGAGATGAACGTCACAAAATTTCAATAATATTATTGGAGTCTCATTTTTTTTATTTTTATTTTTTTTTTACAATTTTTATTTTTTTGAGCATCGTCACCAAACACGCGTTAACTGGTTTTTTCTTCGTTTTTTTATCTTTTTTGGATGACTGGGCATGCATTCAGGCATTAGTTCATGCTTAGTCACCTTTTTTGTCTCGTCACTTGAATGAGTGTTTATTTGAAAGTAAATCAGTATTGTATCTGGTAATAGAGATAAAAAACAATAATAATGAGAACAAGACCAGAATAAATTGGCTGCAATATTTAACAAATTAATTAATTTTATTGTTGATTAACTGAATCTGGATCCAAAAAATTATATTTGTTGGTTCTGAAAATAGCAGAGTAATCTATGGTTTCTTTGGTGGCGTTGGTGGTGTTTTTATAGGATTTTTTGCCAGAGTACTTTGGACGGCTGGATGAGGAAGAGGAAGAGGTTTTAAACGATGATGAGGATACTTTGGATTTATATGGTTTGGCTTGTGAAATGGAGGAGGGATCGTAGGTGTCTAGATCGTAATTATGAGTGCCTTCCTCGTCGTCATAGTCGTCTTGGATTTGATTGATTTTAAAGTATTGGGCACCATCGTCGCTTGAACTACTATTGAAACGAGTGGTGTTGTTGTTAGAGTTTTTCTTTTCTTTTCGTGAGCTATCTGGTCTGTCCAAGACAATATCTTCTTCAGACAATTCAATGTTTGTCATAAAAACTTTGGGTTTTCCAGTGAGTGAGGTATTCATGGTCATTATGTGACTTTGTTCTTCAAATTCTTCGTTTATAGTTTCATTTTTGTTGTTGTTGGAGTTATTTACATTGTTGTTGGTTATTGATTCGATATCGTGTTCAAAAGAGGCGGCAGCATTTTCATTGGCTGTGGCAGTGGCAGCAGCGTTTGCTCTTCTTTCTTTGCCTTCTTTCTTCTTTCTCTTCCAAATGTATGGTTCTGGTGCATTGATAAAGTTTGCATTTATAAAGTCAAACGACTCTTGCGAGATTGGAATCTCTGGACCTGGATTATCGATTCTCTCTTGGACCTCTGTGATATCGAGTATTCTGAGAGTGGTGGTCGCACTAAAGATGGATTTGGATGCGAGATCCAATTGACCAGCAGTCAAGAGACCGACGACAACAGAGTTCCAAATGACATCCGAGTCTTTCCAAAGGAGAGGATTCTCTTGGGCCAACAGTGTCATGGCGTTCGAGATATCCCTTTTAATGAAATCACAATAGAACTTGAGATCAAACACAATGGAACGCATATTGGCTGGACAATCCTTCAAGAGTGACACATAGGCAGATGGGTCTTGAGTACGAATGTCAATCATTGCTTGGAGGAAAATAGGTCCATAAGGTAATGTGTCGCTTTCAATATACTTTAGCAATGCACGTTGGAGATTGTCAGTTTGGTTGAGTCTATAGTAGTGTGTGAGATGGAAATCCTTCTTTTCGTTGGTGCCCTGCAACAACATGCTCTGCTCAATGATGTTTTTGTGGAGCAACTCCATTTGTTGCGAGGAGGGAGTTGTGGTTAAAAAGTTGGGAATGGAACGCAGGACTTGGGTTCTGAGGAGACCCATTGGGGTGAGCTTGTCAATCTCTCTCATCACGCCCATGACTTCAAGATTGTCGTATGCGTCCTGGAGGTGTTTGTTGGGGTAGTTGAGTTTGTGGATTTTGAATGCTTGATGACGTGATTTCCAAAACTCGAGTAAAGTCTTTTCCGAGGCAATGGCTTGGGTATGTGCACGTTTGGCCTTGAGTTCTTTGATTTGGGATTCATGGTAAAAGACAAAGAAGTCCAATGTAAATTTGTTGGGCGACAAATTGTACTTAACGATACGGTCGCCGTACCAACGCAAGGCAGTGTGGTAACGTTTGAGTTTGAGATAGTCTCTAATGATTTGGTTGGTAAGAATACTCATCGAGGCCTTTGGTAGATTGGGTATCTTGGCGACAACTCGGCTGAATATGGTGTCGATCGAGTGGATTTGGCAGTAGACAATAATGAATGACATCTTTTTCCAACAAGAGGGGCTATTGAACAAGTAGTCGATAAAGGTGTCCAACAATTCTAGTTGGTTCTTTCTCGCGAGCATCTCGAGGATGCTATAGTCGATAATGGCATCCGAGGCAATTTGGTTTGAGTCCATCTGCTTCATGAGATCCAAACAAGAGCTATAGTCGTCGTTTTTGATCATGTACACCATAAAGAGATTGTACATTCTGAAATTGGGTTTGTGTCTTTGGAGGTAGATCTCATAGATTGTCTGGGAGAGATCGTATTGGTCCATGTCCAAGAGATAGGCCACGCAGTTTCTGTAAAAGTTTTGACTGCACAAGCCGCTCTCCTCCAACTCGGTCACGAGGTGCGAGAGGTTATAGTCGTTTCTCCAAAGCTCGATCAGGAGCTTGTAAAATATAGAGTTTAATATAAAGTTTGGCGAATGCACGGCATACACTCTGATAATCTCGACCAGTTTATCATACTCTTTTCTGGGGGTGAGGTAGTTGACAAAGTGGTGGAGTGAACGGTAGCATGTGTTGTTCAACATGGATGAGTTTGTCTCTCTAAACAACTTTACCACATCAAGGGCAGAGTTGAGGTCGTCCAGTGTCAAATAGGCACGGACCAAGTCGGGTCCCAACACACTTTGTGTGATTTTGAATTGAGAGGTCTTTATTGTCTTGATCCAGTACTTCAAGGACACAGTCTCTTGTTTTTGACAAAAGTATGTCAAAATGATGGAAAACGATATTGAGTCAAACTCAATTTCATTTGATTCATATCTATTCAAAATTGATCCAAACACCTTTTCGTCTTGTTGATTGGCATAGTATTGTAAAAATGTATTTATCACTGAAGGTTGTAGGAAATGCTTTGTGTTTTTAATCCATTGATATAATTCATTGACTTCTGTACTTGTATATTTTCCTAATTTCAAGTCTGATTCAAATCTAAGTATTGTATTAAATAAGTTAGGATATTGGCTATTGTTGATAGAAGCAAACAATATACATACACTGAATGGGTTCTTTCACAATCTAAACCATAATTTAATTTAAGTTGATGGACAAGTAATGGATCCTTGGTTTTCTTGTTTTGGTATTTTAATACTGATGGGGCATCGTTGCTATTAATTTCATCGACAGATTCATTGGTAATGTCATCGACAATATCATTAAATGATTTATCATTAATATCTCTTTTTGCTTCATTTACTACAGAGTTTGTTTGGTAAAAGTTTGATGAATTGAAATCCAATGGGAAAAGGTTATCTACAATCAAAGCCTTGGTTCTATTGACTAAAAATTCATTTGGGGCAACATGGCTTTTGTTGTCGCCGTAGTCGTTGTTGTCGTTGTTGTTGTCATTTTCAATGTTGTCGTTGTTGTCATCACCACCAATATTGCCGCTGGCTTTTGAGACACCGGTCTCTTTGATCCAAAGTTGAGAAGGATACAATGAGATTGGCTGCATTTCGGTTTTCTGTATTCTAAATTTACTGGCCTTGGTGGCATCCTCTCGGATGGTTCTGTGAATGTATTTGATTTGTTTGGCTTTGTATTTCATTTCATCCTCGATGGGCAACTCGAGGCGTTGTTCGAGTTGGCTGGGTGACTGTTGTTTCATAAATTGTTTAGACTGCTTGTCATTGTAGAGACGTTGATGGGGCAGTGACTTAAAGTCCTTTTTTCCGGCACTGATGCCAGGTGCCATGACGGCATCGTTTCGCTCTCTAAATTTCTTGGAGAGGGTTTGTCTGTATGGGTCATAGTATGAGAGTGGTCTTGGTTGCTCTATTTGTTTATCGGCCTCCTCCTTATCGGCCTCCAAAGCCTCCAAATTGACGGGTAGTGGGTCAATGTCGAGGGCCTTTCGTGTGCTCTTGAGATTGACAAAAAACTCTTCTATTTCCGGTGCCGACAATGCACTGTTCTTGTTGCTGTATAATCTGCCATTCGTACCATTTATAAAATTGCCCCCCTTACACAACAATGTCGTGGCTTTATATGATTTTGAATGAAATAATTGATTCATTTCTGTGTATATATGGATGTTTTGACTACAGATAATCTATTTAAAGATCACCTGTTTAACAATAGATATAAAAAAAATAAAAACAATGGTGTGTGTGATTGATCCGATATAATATAAGTTCAATTAATACTACAAACAGACACAATCTACAATACGAGGCAAAGACTCCTTTTTTCATCAAAAAACGAAAATTACAAAATTAAAAAAAATTAAAAAAATTAAAAAAAAAAAAACGAAAAAAATAAAATTTGCTGTCTCAAATGAATATATTGGTTGGATTATTTATTAAATATCTCTACCAATCAATTGATAAGAGTTCTAGTTCTTTAAGCAACCCAATAACCATTTCATAAAACTGTCATTGAGTTTTTTAAGTTCTGCTTCATAGTCAACCTTGGGAGTCATATCCCCAATGGGAGTGGTGATTGCTGAGGTGCTCAATGAATTCATTCCGCTAACAGAGACAGAAACAGAGTTTGAGGAAATAGATGAACTGGTCATAGATTTACATGGGTTGGCAACGTGAGCAAGAGTTGCTATTAAGAAATAAAATATCTATTAGAATTATTTATTATTTATCATAGATAATAAATACTTACAAAAAATCATTGTTTGTGTGAATATTGTAGAGATAATCAGAATAAGAATGAATGAATGAATAATTTGTAGCTACTATTTATACAAGTCATGACAAGTGACACATTTCTATATTATTTATTATTTTTTAATAATTAGGCTTTTATATATTATAATTTTCTATATTGAGAGTTTTTTTCAAAGGTGGAAAAATTACACTGTATCCAATTTCTATTTTTTTGAACGGGAGAATTAAAGAGAACTGGAAAGAGAGAGGAGGAAATGGACAATACTTTTAGAAAAAAGGTAGAGAGTCAAAAACTCGGAGAAATGTTCTATTTAAAAATTTATCATCTCCCAAGAACATTTAAAGACATCATTCACGAAATTCAGAAAAAATATATTCACTACCCCTCAACAATTTTAAGATTCATGACGATCACCTTGAAAATCAAGAATACATAAGAAAAATCAATTTCCGAATTGCTTTTAGAAAAATCTTCTTTTTTTTTGATTTCTTGAGAACTTTTTTTTATTTAATTTTTATTTTTTATATTTTTCAAATTTGATGATGTGGTGACGTCTATAAATTCTCCATGCTGCTATGTTCATTTTATTATTTTCAATCTTGATCTTACACTCCAAGTAAGAGGATCATATTTTTTTTATTTTTATTTTTTATATCTATATCTATAAAAAATGATAAAACCATCTATTTTATTATCATTGTTTGTTTTATTGTTTGTTGTGTGTGGTGGTGTTTATAGTGAGACAACAGTGCTCTATGTCAAGTCATCTGCACAGCAGAAAACATACTGCGGTGCATACCAAAGTGACCCATGCTCGAGTATTGACCTTGCATTGGAAAATTTCAAAAAAACAACAAGCCCCGCCAAATACTCCAACGGTGTCACCGTTGTATTGATGGATCAAATCTATAACCTGGTTTCGGAATCGGTTGAAGTCACTGGCCTCAACGTAACCATCACATCCAACCAAGGCATACAAACCACAATCTATGGCCAAGATAGATCCCAAGCACTCTTTGTCATCAAACCAAGCATACAGCCCACCACCTTTATCATTGACAGAGTTGCCTTCCAATCGTTCAACAGCGGCCCCATTGCAAACTTTCAATTCTCGTCGAACGGCTCCACCAACAAGGTCACTCTCAAGAGAGTCATTGTCACAGAGTCGATACAAGACGGCGCCGTCTTGTTTAATGTCTCCCAAAGTCTCAAAGGATCCGACACCACTTTCAATATCTTCGACAGTTTATTTGACCACAACAATGTCTTATTGATGGATGCTTACAAAATCTCTGTCAACATTCAAAACAGTTCTTTTTACAACAACACCAACGATATCTTGTTTGATCTTCACCAAACCAACAGCACCATAAACAATTGTTTGTTCAATTTTTCAGGCTCTATTACTTTTGATTATGGAGGATCTGCTTTTATCAACTCGTCAACATTTTCCAATGGCACTTCAGCCTATCCACCCATTACCACAAAATCCGATCTTGTTGTTTCAAATTCCATTTTCCAATATAATATTGGTAACTCTGCTGGTGGCGTGAGTATTGATATTTAGAATATGTGTAAATAGAAAGCAACCAATATTTACTAATACTCTTGCATATAATCTAGATTCTATTCATTGGTTCACACTTTAAAATCAATAACTGTCAATTTATCAATAATAATGGTTTCGCAGGTGCACTTTCCTTTACCAGTTCATCCATGGGATTCGTTCAAAACTCATTGTTGTTGGATAATTATGGATCTGGTTCTATGGCCTTTTATGCCTCTTCCAGTACTGTCAGTGTATCAAATACTAATATAACTACATCATTTGCTATGCAAGGTTCCTACAACCAACTCATTGACGTTGAATACTCGACTATTAGTTTCTCCAACTCGATAGTATCATCCCAATCCATTCCATGGGGCACCTTTTCAGTGGTCTCTTGTACAACAAGTTCTATCTCTGTGGCCAACACCACCATCGACTCTAATGGCTATGATGCCACGGCCCGTAACCACGGCAACAATATTTTATTTGACTGTGTCCCCAGTTCATGTCTAGTGGCCAACATCGATACCAGTTACGACAACTCTCCCACCTATCAATGTGATAAATTCCAATACAGAGACTATGATCCCGTCGTAAGAGTATATTTACTCACAGGCTTAATTATTTCAATTGGATTTTTTGTTATTGGTGTCATTATCATTGGTTGTTGTATTAAAAGATCAAAAGCTTGTAAAGACAATACCATCCAACCTGAAGGAAATAGTTTTGTTATTAATATCGTTGGTGAAACTAAACCATTGGTTGCTAACAACAACAATATGAATAACAAAATTATTACACCCACTGCCATCATTACTGCTCCTTCAGGATATTCTTATATTTAAATAACATTGTGTTTTAATAAACTACCATTACTTAATGGTCATCTCTTTTGTAAATATGATATTTACTTTTTATTCCTGTATTGTATTTATTATAATAATATTTCTCAAGGATCTTTAATTCTTGCTGATTATAATATAAATAACATAACAATATATTTATTTTTAATATAAATAAGAAATACCTTGGGCATATTTCTTTAATTCAATGTCACACTCTTTAACACTTTGTGGAGTGTTGTTGAAGATACTAGAAATAACATTTAGATCAAAAGTTGGTCTCAATATTTTCTGTCTATTGATGAGAGTATTTACTAAAAATTGACCCATAAACATTTCACTCTCTTGGCTGAGGGGAGGGTAGATTGGATTTACAATTTGTGAGGTTTTTAATATTTTTGTAATTTGTGGATCATTGAGTTGTTGGTTGGCTTGTGAAATGATGTTGAAACTGTCGACTAGCAATTGATTGATTGGTGGGTCTGCGCCTTTGACAATGAGTGCGTGAAAGTTTGGATTTGATGAGCACTTGAGGATCGAGTCCAACATGTAGGGATTGATATCGTTTTTAATGGATTTGAAATCCTTTTCCAAAAATTTAAATATAATTTCCTTTTGATTTTGGTTCAAGAGGGCCTTAAAGAGGCCTTGATAGAAATAGAGGGGACGGACTTTGGATTTCTCTGTTTGATTTAAAATGGTGAACCATTGATTTAAATTGGATACTGGCGGGATGGGGAAGAGCTTTGAGTAGAGTTCTACACCCAATACGATGGTGATTGGACAAAACTGGCCCTCAAAGCTAGAGAATATATCTTGGGCTTCTTGAAGAAGATTTCTTTGGATGAGGAGTTTGAGGAGCGATTTCTTTACGTATTCGCCATACTCGGCGGTGGATTTCATCTCCATGGTTTTTAGTGTAGGCACAACGATGCTGGTGTCGATGGTGGGGGCGTCTTGGGAGAGGAATTTATTGAAAATGTAGGGAATGGATTTAATCTTCATGTCAAGTGTTAGGATGAGATTGATTAGTGTCATACAAATATCAAGTCTTCCACGGTCGGCTAAGGATTGGAGGATAGAGTCTACAATGTTTTGAGTGAGAAAGGCGGGAGATTCTTGTTGAATGAGTGCAAGTGCATTGTCAATATCACTTCTGATCAAATTGTCATAGAAGTTCATATTATGGACCATGGCTCGAATAAATGTGGGGGTGTGATTCAAGAGATAGAGATACTTTTCCTTGTCAACCTCTAATACCAAGAGATAGCCTTTCAATAGCAATGTGCCTTGTGGCATAAAACTATTGGAATAGGAGGCAAGGATTGTTTCAATAATTTTGTCGATATCACGATTATCGATGCTGAGCTGGAGATTAATATCGGCGTCAGACATGGTGATTTTAACATTCTTTCCATAGATACTATCTTTGGAGAGAGGAAGGTGGCTTGCAAAGTAGGGATTATATACACGTCTCTTGAGATCAACAATGGATGCACTGCCTCTATTGTTGTTGTTGTTATTGTTGTTGGTGGTTGTTTTTGATGAAAGGATCTTTAGTTGAATTTGATGGTGGAGGTGTTTTTGGAGTTTGAGTTGAGCATCGTTGGTGATAGGCGAGTTGAGTTGTTCCATTTGTTGTTGCTCCACTAAAAAGTTTTCAATGAATGAAATGGTTTGGTCGATATTGAATGGCTCGTAAAATGTAAACTCTTCGGTTTTGAGGAGTTCGTATCGTTGATGTCTCCAAAAGTCTTCCAATTTAATTTGGTTGTGGAGATTGTGGAAGGCAATGAAACGCGAGTAGAGGATGGGCGATGGCGAGATTTGGTACTTCATTGCTCTCTCAGAGTACCAATGGAGGGCGAGGTCATAGTGGCCAAGTTGAAGGAAATTTCTAATGATTTGGTCGGTGATCATGTCAATGTATGTGATGGGCATCGATTCGAGCTTGCCGATGAGCATTTGAAAGATTTCGGTGTTTTCCTTGATTTGGTTGTAAAAGATAAGACTAGAGAAACGGTTGGCCTTGGGGTCGAGAATCGAGGCGTGGTGGACCACCTGCTCGAGACCTTCACGATGGTTTTGTGCGATACACAGTGAGATGATGGATTGGAGGGTGGGGATGCTGGGTTGGATGTTGTTGTCTTGCATGTGTTTGAGTAGAGACAAACACTCTTTGAGATCGTTTCTAAGAATGGCCTTTTTGATGACCTTTAAGTGGAGCAACACTTGATCGCTGGCATTGTAACGCGACAACAATAGGGCGCCAATGCTGTGGTCTTGAGACGAGATGATGGTCTGGAGTAACTGCATGTCGACCAAACGCTCTTGGAAGAGATAGTCCATGATATTGGTAATCTCGTCAAAATCGAGGGCCTTTAGAAAGTTTGAAAAGAAGATGCTCTCTAAAAAGACGGGGAAATCTTTGATGTTGGTCTTGAGGAAATCGACTGCCTCTTTCTTTTGATTGGTCTTGATGTAGTACTGTATGATCGAGTTGAGGTTGTTTCTAATTTTACTGGGGACGAGGTTAAAATAGTAGAGAGCCGACTCCATGTCGCCCAGATACACATAGGCATCGACCAAAATGTTGTAGGTTGTGTTTGGGTTTTTCTCCAATCCGCTCTGATCCAGACGAGCCAATAGATTGTCTACATTTTGCTTCATGTTGGATATGGTGAAATACTTTATCAATGTTTCAAAGGTGGTTAGATTCATTTCAATCTTTTTCGCATAACATATGTTCATCAACTTAGATACATTTAGTACATTGTTGACCGACACAAATTCCTCTAAAAACAAGTTTACTATATCTATGTTTGCCAAATATCCATTGCTAATAGTCCAAACAAACAATACTTCAATATCATGATGTTGGAATCTCTTTAAATTTAAACTCTGCTGTAATCTATTATAAGAGGAGTATAGTTTGTTTGTTAGTTTGTCGTACTATTATTACTCTTGATCCACAATCACACATACAATGCTAATGCTGCTTTTTGGTCAGTTTTAAACAATTCTTTTGTTTTTGAAATCAGTACCATTTTATCCATCTGGCCCATTTTTATATTGTTTGGTTTTCTATTATAAGAGTTGTTGTTGTTATTGTTGGTAAAGTTGTTTTTATTCTCTGTATTCTTTTTCTTGTGAAACTTGAATACTGCAAATTCATTTGTATTGCTGCCTCCACTAGGTCCATTCGAGGTTGTTGTATATTTATTTCTGTCATTACTAAACAAAGTTTTGTATAGTAGATTTGATGTAGTTTGTGTTTGGTTTGCATGATATGGCAGACCAGACGACGACAATGACATCGTTGTCAACTGTTGAATGATCGATGAAGTCGAGATACAAGCAATCTGCTTTGTCGTTCTACTGTTTGTCAATCTATTCATTGTTGTGCATATATATATCTGTATCTGTATGTAATTATCTATATTAAATAGATTTACCAATGATAAAAAACGAGTGAAAACCTAATTATGATTTTTTTTTTTTTTTCTATTTTTTCGTGATTTGAAAAACGAGTTTTGAAATTTCATCGAGATATACATCGTACCCCATGATAGGGTGGGATATGTGTGGTGAAAAGGAGGATTCACAAAAGTATGCAGATAGTATGTTTATTTCCTAACAAGGAATGCGCTGTCTGGCATTGAAGAAAATTTGAAAATACAACAAAATGAAAAAGAAAAAAAAAATTTGAGAAATTATCAGATATATTAAATTTTCAACAATATGAATTATGATGATCAAGATATAGAGTTTAATGAATATATAGGTGGTGAAAAAGGTATTTATTGAACGGTTATTTAGGATTGTGGTAGATATTAATATAATGACAATGTATTTAGAACCAAAGAAAAAGAGAAGATATACGAAAGATGATGCAATCTATGGTGTGTTTAATGAATACTATATGGATGAAGACGAAGATTTATCAGAGGAGTATTTGAAACAATATAAAAAGGGACCGGTGGGATTCGTGTCTAGCGGTCATTACGAACTAAACGAAGACAATCAAAAGAAACCTGGCGACGATGATGAAAAGGAAAAAGAAGAAAAGAAAAAAGATAAGGAAAAGAAAAAGAAAAAGGACAAGAGCAAGAAGAGCAAGGGGAATAGTGGAGCGTCGACAGCAACAACAAACGATGCTTCTGATAAGAAATATACAGGTATAGGTTTATCGATCCTGGCGAAAATGGGGTACAAGAGCGGAGGTCTGGGTAAAGAGGGCACTGGTATGGTGGAGCCTTTGAAAGTCTATGTTAGACCCAAAAACATGGCCCTAAACGAGACAATAGACTCTAAGCAAGAGAGCGACGATAGTGGTGACGATAGTGGCGTTGATGAAGGTGGTGATGGAGTCTCAAGTACAGCCAAACGATCTCTGGGATGGAAAAAGAGTAAACCCAAGGTAAAGTATGATTTGGATGACCATAGTATAGAAAAGAATGAACAGCAACAACAGCAACCACAGATTATATTGGATATGCGTGGACCAGAGGCAAGAATGTATGCAGGTGCACTCGACAAACTGGGTCTTCAGGCCGATGGCAGTAACGTGATATCGTCGGGACCGCTCTCTGAGCTCAAACACAATGTAGGCCTATTGGTAAACTTGAAAAAGATAGATATCAACAACACAGACAACAAACTAAAGCACGAGCGAGACAAGGTCAAGACCCTGACAAACGGATTGGAGAGATTGCGATTGACCATCGATAACGACAGACAACAGATCACCAAGGTCAAGAGCATTCTCGAAACAGTGTCCTCGTGCAAGACAGAATTGTCGCAGGGCACACTGACCACCAAAACCCTTTACAAGGCCTTTAAGGGCCTTCTCGACAAATACCCACGCGAGTTTCAAAACTTTAAACTGTACAACATGGACAAAGAGCTTTTGGTGCCTCTGTTGAAAAAGGAGCTGGCCCAGTGGAACATTGGAGAAAAGCCTTTACAACCCATCAAGGAATTCAGACGATGGAAAGAGCTGTACGACAGCTGCACCTCAGTGCTGGGACAAGAGCTGGACAACTACTTTATTCTCATTCGAGACCTGATCTTGCCGCCCCTCAAGCTCTATCTACGGTCCCAATGGCAAGTAAAGAAGCCCAAAGACGCCGTGTATCTCATTAGCGTGTGGTACGAGCTGTTGCCCGAGGTAATCTCGGAGGCCCTGCTCGAGCAATCGGTGCTCCCCAAGCTCAAGATGGAAATAGAGCAATGGAACCCCCGAACCGATCCTGTGCCCATCCACGAATGGGTCCTGCCCTGGACTAACTTTCTCAAATCCGAACTCGAGACATACTACCCCTCCATCCGACAAAAGCTCATCTCCATCCTTGTTGAATGGCAGCCCCAAGACCTGTCGGCTCACCACATCCTCATCCATTGGAAAAACACATTTGAAGGCAACTCGATGGAATCGCTCATCAATCGTTCCATTGTGCCCAAACTCGCCAACGCCATCAAGGAATTTGATATCAATCCCACTCGTCAAGATACTCTTGACCCATTGAAATGGTTGTTTGTCTGGCTCGATCTCATCAACCCACGCACCATCCTAGACATACTCGATAAACACTTTTTCCCAAAATGGCATATGGCCCTCATCTCCTGGCTCCAACAACCCTCTGCTGATTTTGAAGAGATTTCCAATTGGTACACTGGATGGAAGAAAGAGTTTCCCGCCGAAATCAGTTCCAATGATCGCATTAAATCGCAATTTAGCATTGCTCTCTCCTTTATGAAGAAAGCCATGTCTGGCGAAGATATCAGAGACATTACTCCACAAAAGATTGAGTCTATTATAAATAGCTCACTGTCATCTTCCTCTGCACCAAGCCAAAGCGTTAAACCCAAATCATTAAACACCAACACCACCACCAACACTCAAGATAAAAGCCAGGGATCAACCAAAGATATGTTGGAGCATTGGGCAGCGACCAATGGTTTACTATTTATGCCATCACCTCGAAAGACAGACACCGGGCAACAGATTTACATGTTTTCAAGCACACCAATCATCATAGAAAGAGATGTCGTCATGCACTACACGGGAAACAATAAATGGGTTCCAGCAAATTTACAAACCCTCTTGGAAGAAGCCATCCAACAAAAGAAATAATAAATTATTAGTTACCACCTACAGCACCTACTGGTATTATAGTAGGCGTATGTAGTGTATTTTGTAATATTCTACATTCACTCTATTCATGCATTCCTCATTCCTGGGGCCTTCTCGAGGCCTCAAATTAATTTTTTAATTTCTCAAAACTTCACCACTCTCACATGCGCCCAACGCCACAAGTTGATTCAGAAGCACACATATCATGGGTTTATCAAACAGTAATGGAATATATAGATTAATTAAAACAGCTGAACGGTTGTTAGGCAGTCCCAATAGGGCTAGTGCTATGACTGATTCTCATCAGCATCGTCAACAAATGAGTCAAATTACAGATAGCTTGAAATCGATTATAAAGGATATCAATTGCACAGATTTATATATCAATGAAGAGCAACCAAACTTGACAGCACTCAAACCAAAGAACAAGAATACAGTATACTACTATCCTATACTCGAAAACAATATGTTTACATTGGGTATCTTTGCATTCCCGCCACACACTCACATGCCACTCCACGATCATCCGCAAATGACTGTGTTGAGTAAAGTTTTATACGGGAGTGTGTATTGTCAACAATATGATTGGAGAACGTATGTGTATCTATATCTAATATGTAATACATACAAACTAGCAATGTTTATTAATCATATAAATCAGTACACCAAAGTTAGTGAGAGAAGCTGGAGAAGTGAGTATTCAGGGTCAAGTCGATTATTTGGGAGAATCAGTCATCACATCACAGAGTCAATATAAGACCACATTGCCTCATCGAGGTAATATTCATTCATTTGCAACCAAAGACGAACCAGCTGCCATGCTAGATCTCTTGTATCCACCTTATGATTTTCGCACTCGTTTCTGTACCTATTATAAACCTGTAGAACTTGATAATAATAATAATAATCCTACAAATCAAACATCATCAACATCGCAACCAATAGTATTTCAATCGTATAGTGCGACAGAATTCAATTGTGAGCCTGGTTCCCCTCACACAGGTTTGACTCTCCTAAGAGATGAAATATTAAAAGAATTTAATAAATTAACATAACAAGTGATTTAAAATACAACTTTTTGTTTATTTGATGGAGAGTTAAGATATGACACATCACACATCAAGCAATGATAAAGTACACCATCATTCTCTAAATATAAACGATTCAGGATATGTATATAAAAAATGAAAATCTTAGAACAATTAACTTAATCAATAACTATTACTGAAGAAGCTAATAATCCTAAGGTTCCCATTTCATAAGCGATATAACATGAAATCTGTTCACTTCATTATAAATAAAAAATAAGAAAATGCATTGATTTTTTTTTTTTTTTTTCATTAAATTACTTTTTTTTTGTGATCTTCAAATCGATATATATAGACATAGATTAATATAAAATGGATGCATATGAATCAGTATTTCAAAAGTTTACAGTTGAACTTGAACAAGACTATGAGACTAGACAAAACATTAAAAATATAGTTACATTAATAGATCAAACAGAGAGAAAAGTAAATCTATTGGTTCAATCTTATCATCAAGCAAACTCTTCTGTTAGTTTTACTCAAGTAGTTGGTGAATTACAACCAATTAAAAACCACTTTAATGACTTGAAAGCTTTAATTAAACCATTACTTTGTTACAAGTAAGTGTTGATGTTATTGCTATATTGCGTGATCATGATCTATTTATTAACGAATCAATCGTTGTAATTAACAACAAACAGATATAGAGATCATTGGAAGAGTCATATGTCAACACTATCATTTTGCGTCTTATTCTCCAATTGGGTCGACAACAAGACCTTGTTGAAATTGGAAGAGGTGCAAGCTATTTTTGGATTGGAACCATGTGCACCAGGTGTTTTGACCATTGAATTGGAAGACTATTTGCTCGCCCTCTGCAATATGACCAACGAGCTCAGTAGATATTGTGTAAATTGTGTTATCAAAGAAGACTATCAAACTCCAGGCAAAATTTCAACTTTTGTCTCTGACATCTTTTCAGGATTCAGATTGTTAAATTTAAAAAATGACATTATTAGAAAACGTTATGATTCCATGAAATATGATTTAAAGAGAATCGAAGAAGTTGTATATGATATAAGTGTTAGAAATTTAAATAAAAAAGATTAAATAAATTATTATTATATGTTAACCATCTGTACTTGTATTGAAATCAACAGCAACAAGATTTCCCTCCATATTTGATGATTCAAATTCAAATTCAAACAAAAACAGATATATGTATTTATTGAAAATAACGGCTTTATATAGATTTTAAAATAAATAAAATACTATTTAAATTTATATATCTTTATCGCATAAATGATGATGAACATCGATAAAAATGGAAACATAATAAGTGATCAGCTTGATGCCATTTCTGATGTTACATGAAAAACTGAATTTTTCATCGGTTGTATATTTTATCTGTGCAATAGATATAAAAATAGGATATCCATGTAATAATTCGAAAGTGATAGAATCAATTGTATATTTTCGAAAATATAAATCTCATTCACACCCCCACATACCACACCCACACTACGATAAACACCACACAGTCAACACACAAAATTGAGTAAAACACAAATATATTTATATACATGTATATCACTCTCCCCCCCTTTTCTTGCTTTCTATGACACCCACACACGAACCCACACTCCATATCTAGATATGAAACTAGTAAACACAGAAAGAACATGATTGAATTTTAGAGAATTGTGAGTATGTGTATGATTATTTCATGAAAGCGGAAGGTGTAAATTGGTGGTGTATCAAGTGTGCTTTCCATATACATCAATAACAACACAACAACAACAACAATAACAATAAATTTCTTTTATTATAATCCCAGAAAAAAAACAAACAAAGAGACAGAGTATTGCAATCTAGCCAGTGTTTATGCAATTATTTACCCAAAAACAGGATTAGTATAGAGTAAAAATAATAATAGTTTGAATAGATTTATTGTGTTGTTTAGCTGTTTTATTTATATATAATACTACCAATAGTGCAGTTCCATCTGTGTTGTCATTCATGTTGCTGATTGTGTTGTCTTTTTTAAATCAATAGATATTGTTATTGGTTTCATTTTAATTATTCGATCTTTTTTCTCTAAGAAATCAGTAATATTTAATTATTGACCAACTTTTAAACCTCAAGTTATAACATCAAATTATATATCTTAAGAATATTTATTATTTCTTTTAGTTTAATTTAAAAATCATTAAATCAATTGAGGTAAAAATCTTCATCATTTAGTTTATGTTTAAAATTGGCCAAGTAAAGATACACTCCCACAAAATCATTAAATCATGTCATAGACTTTCTATTCCCATTCTCTCACCAAAAAAAAAAAAACTATTTTATCATAAAATCACTCCCCCCAAACCCACTTCTCACATAACCATTGAATCCTTTTAAAATACAATCACAAAATTTAGGATTCCAATCAATGATATGATACTAAAAAAATCATCTATTTTGGGATCTTAACGGTCATTCATAATTGATTGATCATTATTTGACTTTTGTTTGTTTTTTTTTGATTTAAAATTTATTGTTGCATTCTATCATATGTCATATAATCACGCACACAGTTATGAAGTGATTAATTCGTCTGTATTGTAGCTCAAACTTAAATATATCTCGAGAATACTGTTGTTTCATATTTATCTATTCTACAATAGGTTCTTTGAATTCTTATAAAATAACACCTAGAGTATGTGTTTGTCATAATATTGAATAAACAAACAAGCAAATGTATTGTGATTGTGTGTTTTAGTAATCGATAGTTTTTTATTGGATTTAATGATTACCCGATAATATTTAAATATATGGTGTGTGTGTTTGTTGGTTAATCTATTTTATTTCACAAAAACACACGCTCACACTCCTCCCCACCCATTTTGTTTTTGTTTTTTTTTAAATGTCAAAATTTAAATAATCTGTTTTAAAACTCTATTCGGAGTAGTATATGCATTTATGGTGTATGTGTTTGTATTATTAGTATTCAAACAGAATAGGTGTGTTTGTGTGGGTGCTTATGGATGATATTTTTATTTTAAAAGAGAAAAAAGTGTAATCGACACTAAAAATCAGTCGGTTTTGAACCAATTACACTTTTTAGTTTGGTTTTTTAATAAATTTTAAAACTTTTTTTGTATTGTTGTATAATTATTGGTATTTTATGGTTGATATTTAAAGTAAATAATGAAACAACCCCACACACATACACATCATCGTTTTTCCCCATCCATACTTTACTACACAGCCACCAATTCACACCCTACTACCCCCAAAACATTCACACACCTAAACTAGATTGTTTTTAAAATAATAATTTATCCAGTGGAATTAATTTCCATATTGGATTTAAATGATTATCAGTGGTGATAATACCAATATATCTAAAATAATTTGTAAATTTTAAAAATTAACTTGGTTTAGTGTTCTTTTAATGTTGTGTATGAGCTGGGTGTGTGTTGTGTTTTGTGTGAAAGGTGTGTGTCAATATATTATTTCATATGTACATAAAAAGAAGTATTTGTATATATGTACACTCACACATAAACAAATTTATGCTGAAAACAAAGAAAGGAAAGGAAACACAACATTATATGTCTTTTTTAAAAAAAAAACAATTAATTTAATTTTTATTTTATGTAATATTTAATCTTTTTCTCAATTATTCAATCACACCCACATGTTGTTTGTGTATCATTAATCATTATTTTCATCATCACCAAAAACCACCTAATCAACAAAGAGAAAAACATTTGATAAAAAAAATCGATTCACTTGTTTATTTTTTTTTTTTGTGTGGGGATTAACATTGTATTATTAGTAACAAAAAAAATTTTAAAAACAATTCACCATCAACCGAGATTCATAGATGTTCCTTTTTAAACATAAATATTAATTGTTAATTTAATACAATTTAATTCAAGAAATAATATCCACAATATCTTTTAATCATCTTTTAATCATCGCTTATGATAGACAAGAATAAAAAACTATTATTCTTGATCATTGTATAATTACAATCTATAGGGTATGGGAATAATATTATCTTACATTACTCATTACTTTTAACAAATTCCATACACCACTTTTTGGTTGTTTCATCTTACACCTCAGCATTTTTACTACCACCACCACACCACTTTTTTTCATTTTTATGTACATTATTACAATTACAATGGATTGAAAATTATTCCTAACTCATATTCTTTTTTTATATCATTTAATATAGAAGTTTATATTTTTGCAATAGAATTTCTGAAAATAGTGGACAATAATTATTTAATTAATATTTAAATATTAATTATTATTATTAATCATCATCATCAAAAGATTATTAAATAATTATATATTTATATAAAATGGATAATAATTTAATCCATCAATCAACAACAAATATCCATGGGGAATCATTGGATGATTTTCAATCATTAAAAGATAAAATTGTTGGAAATACTGCAAGTGGTGGTGGTGGTAATTGTACTAGAGAAAGAATAGAACAATTGGAACTTAGATTGGATTATGAATGTTTTGGAGCATATAATTTTTTAAATTTAAATAATAGCAATCCAATCAATAATCATAAACTATCACCAACAGACTCATCATTCCTTTCACCAAACTCTTGTAATACTACCACCGTCTCATGTCATGCCTCGAATATGGCTATGAGCAACTCTTCTCCTCCCAATAGTAATCGATCCCTCTCTTATATTTCATTAGCATCTTCAAACACAATCAATATGCACTCATCTATTAGTACAAGTGGTAAATATTCATTTTATCAAACTCCTATGAGTTCATCCTCATCATTCTCTGATATTTCAAGTTTATCTAATTGTTCTATTTCAACTGAAATGTCAATGGGGACTCTCTCAAATGGAAATCAAGGTATAATTATAGATTTTTCAAATAGAGATTTTACAAAGATTCCAAATCGTCTACCATGTGAAAAAGAAAAAATTGAATGTTTTAATTGTTCAAGAAACAAAATTTCAATTATTCCAGATGATTTTTCTTTAAATTTCTATTGTTTAATAACTTTAAATTTAGATTATAACAAGTATGTAAAAAATATCTCTAAATTAGTTCATTTAGATTTTATACTAATTTTTATTTATTTAGATTAAAAACAATACCAAAAACCTTTAAGAATTTATCAAATTTACAAACATTAAAACTATCTTTTAACAAGTAAATATTCATTTGTAATTTTTTGATATACACAAAATATTAATATTTTTAAAAAAGATTTAAAAAAATACCAAGTGCAATATTTAAAATGGAGAGTTTGTCATTTTTAGATATATCAAATAATAAAATAGAATCGATACCAAAAGAAATAGAACAAATGTCAAGCATTAAAGAACTTTATTTGGGAAATAATTTAATTGAAAGCATTCCATTTCAAATTTCAGAATTAACTCTATTTATTTTTGATATTGATAATAATCCACTCACTTGCCCACCAATGGAAATAGTTGAACAAGGTTTTGAATCAATTGTAGATTATTTAGTTGAACAAAATGGTAGAAACTCAAATCAACCTTCAAATACATTAACTTCATCCACATCACTATATGAAAAGAAAAAAATTAAAAATAATAGTAAAAATAATAGCTCCAATCAAAATAACCTTTCTCCACCAACTCAAAATGTAAATACTCAACAAAATAATACTAAAAAAATTGATTCAAAAACATATAGCAAAGCTGATTGTAAATTATTTACCGCCGATGGACATTCTATGGTAATTCAATCTTCACCGACCGCTATAACCAATACTTATTATAGACCCAAAAAAATGAAACAAAGACCTCCATCACCAAAAAATTCCAAAGATATTAAAAATTTAATTGAAATCCAACAAAGTTTATTATTATTACCAGAAGTTAAAATTAATTCTTATAATAGCCTCAAATCGTCTCATAAAAAAATGGATTCCTCTTTTAGTTTATCAAAATTACCATCATTTTCCAAAGACGATGAAAAGGATATCGATCAAACTGATTCAAATTTATCAGTTTCCCCCACTTCTCCCATTTTTGAAAAATTAAAACATAAACTTAGTAAAAAAGATAAAAAAAATAATCACAACAACAACAATAGTAGTAAAAAGAAAGAAGATAAAGAAACTACCCCAATCTCAGCATTAAAACCCATATCAAGTGAGCCAACTATGTTTGATGATGATACAAATGTAAAATATTTAGATAATCATCATTCCCTCAGTAAACAAGATTCCCAAGAAATGTCTATTAAAGAAATATTAAACTCTTTTAACAAATTCAATAGCAATAGTATAATGTCCAACACCGATTATAGTATAGTTCAGCAACATAATACCTATAAAAAAGGTTTAAATAGTTCTGATGAAAACGAATCCTATCTAAACCATACCACCACCGATTCTTTTGATAAATCAGATTATTTTGCTGATGATTCCTCTATAGATTCAACCAAGTCATCTCCTACTGAAGATTCTAAATTGGAAGAAACTATTGGTTTTGAAGATTATGAAAATAATGAATGTTCTTCTATGAAAAACCAATCATTGGCCAGCATGTTGTCAATCAATACTACCAAAGTAATTTCAAATATATCACAGAGCCAATCCACCTCCCAACCCTCAACCCCAACCTCTGTAGTAAGTTTAACCAACCTATTCACTGCTCCATCATCAACTTCTGAACCTCTATCATCATCTTGTACAACCCCATCGCCAACTTTAAATCAATCCTCCTCAATACCAAATCAACTCTCTTCATCTTCTTCATCTATTTCATCAGTTGGAACAATGCCAAGATCTCAACAAAAACAACCAGTATTCCAAAAAATGGCAACTGTATTCCATTTTGGTGGTAAATCAAACAATTTCAAGAATCAATACAATACTATTTCAAGTAGAAACACTGCACCATTGACTACCTCATCTCCAATATTTTCTCATCAAACATTTTTACCATGCCCTTCTCCAAATCAATCTCCTTCTGCAACTATTAAAGCCAAAGGTTTAAGAAATAGCACCGCTCTTGAAAAACATGATATTGATACGGCTGAAGTTTCCATTTTCCCCTTTGGTGTAAATAGAGAACGTAGAGGTACCATTGCATCAGAATTGGATCTGAAAAACCACTGTACAACAATTAGATTCAATAATCTTTTAGAAATTATTAAAGACAACAAAGCCATTCAAGTATTTAGAACTTTTCTAATCGGTGAATACTCTGTTGAAAACATTGATTTTTGGTCATGTGTTGAAAATTACAAAAAAACTGAAAACAAAACAAATGATATGTCCAACAGTATCTATGAAGAATTTATCACTGACAATTCTATTAATCAAGTCAATTTACCAAATAATGTAGTGAAAAGAATTGAAGAAAACCTTAAACAACAAACCAATATAGAAACCGTCTTTGATGAAGCTCAAAGTCATATTTTCAAACTTATGGAATCTGATAGTTATGAAAGATTTAAGAAATCATCCTTATATTTCCAATTAAATCAAAATACCAATACCTCCTCTCCTCCTCATAAAGATGGCTCTAGTTCTCCAAATCATTATTTAGTCGTTTAATAAAAAAAAAAAACATTAATTATTGTTTTATTTAAATTAAATTTAATTCTTTATCTTATTATTAATCTTTTTGGATATGTATCTCATTTTTTTACTCAACTATAATTATTTTATCATCCAACTAAGTTGATTAGTTGTATCTTTGCCAGAAAAAAACAATGCTTGTAAAAAAGTTTGGAAAAAAAAAAAAAAAAGAATAATTTGATAAATACATGTATATATAAAAAGATTTATTTATATAGTTTCGCCATTATTCTTTGATAATTGAATTAGATTATTAATAATCTTTAAAAAGTTTTTGAGACCAAAAAGATAACCTTGATCAAGATTAGGTTCATTGTTGTTATGATTTCGAGGATTTGGAGCAGCATGAGCAAAGTCTACCATTTTAATATTAATTTTAGAGTCTTGAATGTTTGTACTTTGTCCATCATAGATCAACAACAAAGATCCACCATAAAATTTGAAACATTGTTGGTGTTCGAATAGTGATATCAATTGATGAAGTCTTTTAGCAATTGCTGCTAGAATTTCCGTTCTAAATCTTAATCCATTATCTACAAATTTACAAATAACCGAAGGAATATCATTGGCCTGTAATTTTCTACCATAAAACTTATCATATGTGCTATAGAGTCCTGTTTTTTGATCGTATACCTTTAGTCCACAAACTCTAAAACCCAAAGAGGATGATGTTGTCTTTTTACATTTCTCTTGCATACTAGCAATTTTTTCCAATGGGGCATCTATGCCATATTGTCTAGTACCCATTTTTAAATCTAATATACATGGATATTTACATAAATAAGTGAGATCTTCAATTTTAATATATACTAAATTATTAATATTAATATAAAAGTGTTAGTAAATTATATATATGAAATAAAAGATTGTATTATTAATATTTGTACGTGTACTACTTACAATTTTGACAATCTTTTGGTAAATTAATTGTTTTATTTCTCCAATGATCAAAATCAAAAGATTGATTACAATGAGATTTAAAAGATTGTTCCAAATATTCATAATCAAAATTCTTTAAATCCAAAATACCATAAAAGGTTGGTGTGTATCCAATAAATTCTGGATGATGTTTTAAAGATTCATAAAATTGATATTCTTTGGGTACTAGTGGTTTTAAAATTTTTCCGTCTGGTAATTTTAAAAGGGGTGCTTGTCCAGCAACTTGATGATTTAATATATTTAAATTCTTAACTGAAAATGATGTACTTCTTTTTCTTGTTGCTGTTGTTGTCGTCGACGATGTTGATGTCGAAGACGTTGATGATGATAATGATGTTGTACCTGTATTTTCTATATCTGAATCATAATTTGTTGAATTACTACTTTGTTCATTATTATTGTTGTTATTTGAAAAATTTACATCCAAAGTTTGAATTAAAATTGGATCAGACGAGTTTAATGCTGGGCTTGAATTTGCAGATGATTCATTATTATTGTTATTATTATTATTACTACTATTATCTGAATTTGGATTATTATATAAATGCTTTAAGGGATTATCAAAAAAATCTGTTTGTTTTTTAATTGTTGTATTACAATATTGATAGTCTTTACTTGGTATTAATATATTTGGAAGATTTGTATATACATGTTGAGCTACTGGGTATAAATTATTTACATCTTGATTATTATTGTTGTTATTGTTGTTGTTGTTGTTATTTAAACTTGTTTGAAGAGGAGGCGGTGATATATTGAATGTTATATTGTGTGATTGAAGAGAGGTGGGAGTTGATGGTGTGGATATTGAGTGTTGTATCTTATTACTGCTTCCACTCAGTAAACCATTATTGTTGTTTTGATTATTACTGTTATTTAAAGACAATTTTGAAGAATTGGTAGATGTGTTACATTCACACAAACTACCAATTGAAATAGGGATCATATCAAGTTCCAGATTTAAATTCTTTTGCACTAATAAAAAAGATATAGAGATTCATTTAAAACAAATCTCACTATCTTTCATTAATGTCAATGTTGAAAAAATATGTGGGCAATTTAAAAAAAAAAAATTAGATTTCTTTTTTTTTTTTTTTCTTTCTTTTTTGTTAAATTAATTTAAATGTAAAAAAGATATTTTAAAATAAATAATAATTAAATGTAGATTTTTGTATATATAATTTTTTATATAATTGTTTAAAATTTATATTTGTAAAATTAAAAACCTAATGTTATTATTGTTGTTGTGTTTGATATTGTTGTTGTTGTTGTTGTTGTTGTTAGTATACTTTATTTCAACGTGGTGTAAATGGTGTGTAGTGGTTTGCGATAAATAAATAAAAAAATAAAATAAAATAAAAAAAACAAAAAACAAAGGAAAATAGATTATCCCAATATTTAAAGAAGTGTATAAATTAATGAATTCGAGTAGACAGATATAGATCGTATGTATATTCACGACTCAACAACAATGGTAAATTTAAAAGCATTACCCCCCATTAAACACCCCACCTTTCTGTTTTTGTTTAGGGGTGATATTACATTCAATTTAAAAAAAAATACACTTTGAATGTATTAGATTATTTATATACACACAATAATGGAAATGAATGTTCCGATATCACATTTTAAAGGGTGTTCATTAATTTTAGATAACATGTGGTGTGTGGTGTGTATGTGTGTCTTTTGATGTGTAAAGATTATTTTTTTTTAAAAAATAAGAAAAAAAAATAAAAAAAAAATACAATTGTGTAAAGCATATAAATGTGGTGTGATGTGATAAGATGTATTGTTTGTTTATAGCAATATGTATGTTGTTCACTCACATTATAAAGAAGATTAAGATCAATATTGAAAAGAGTAGAGAGTAGAGAGAAAGTAAAAAGAGATAGAAAGCAAATATGTATATAAATAATTAACCAACCAAATTTAAATGTGTGGAGAGTGTATGAAATAAATGAGATATAGGAGATAAAGTTTATGATTGAGTGGGTGTGTGATGAAATTGTATACAATAAAGGGGAAATTAAAAATTAATTAAGGGGGAGTGGGTTATTTTTAGGATGTGTGTGGGTGAGTGGGTGAAATTTCATTTTGAAAAATAAAATAAAAAAACTTACCTTGCAGCATATGATATGATGATTTGTTGTTGTTGTGAACAAATTTGGAATAGATAAAGAATGATTGCTGCAAAAATAATCTAAAGATTTCAATAGAATTGTCAAAATTTTTTAAAAAATAAAAAAAAATAAAAAAATTTTATAAAAAAAATGAGAAAAAAAATAAAATATTACAATCACCCCCTTCTGCATTTAGAAATTGAGACTCAGCAACTTTCTTTTTAGAAAATGTATCGTTTACAAGAATAGATCTTTTGTTTTTTCCAAACCGAACGAATATGATTTAACATATGCAGCATGTACACCACACACATCTGTGTGGAATGAAAATAGTTTTCATACTATTTTTAGAGATGAGCATATGAGGCAGTAATATATAGTGTTCACATGGGGTAGGAATAGAGTAGTAATGGGAGGGGCTGTAGTTGTAATAGTTATACTTAAAAGAGAGAGATAAACTACATAGTCTAAACAAGAATTGTCCCATCCAGGCTCTTATTGAATACTGTAGCGTTGTAATGATAATTTACCAGGACTTTTAAAAGTAATCTCTGTTTTTTATAAATAAATCTACAAATCTTTTATTATTATTATTATTATTATTATTATTAATCTTTTTTCAATAAATGGTCCATTACTGCACCAAATAAAGCAAAACCTACACATCCTCCCATTGCTGCTTGTGGGCCAGCTATTTTGTTTATAGATTAAATAGTTAGAGATTACATTTATAAATAAACTATATTATTATTAGATATTACCTTTACTTGCAAAAATAGCACCAGTTGTACAACCAGCATACAAGGGATTCATTTTATCTGATCTACCTCTTGCTTTTTCAAATGCACATTCAGTGCCCATATAAACCATTGTAATGACAGAAAAACTTTTAGCACTTCTAACACCGGCTTTACCTTGCTCTTTAAATCCATCCAATACTTGTCTGTAAATAGGTGTTGGTGTCATGGGCTCTGGACCGAGACCAGAGTTTGGTGTAAAGAGGGCACCAAAAAAGAACCCAAACAAAGATCCCAACACTAAACCATTGCCACCATGCTTAATACAACTGTTTTGAAATTTATTAAATGTTTCGTCATAAGGTGGGATACCTCTTATAAGTGGTAATAGCTGCACTGATGAGCTCTCTCTAAAGAGACGAGTGGTTTCACTGAGCATCTCTTTTTGTTGTTCTTCATTTAATTGAACTGGTGGTACGCTCATTGTATTGTTTTTATTGTTGTTCTTGATAGATAATATCTACTCCAATATGTATATATGTAGGTGTGTGCGTGTGTGTTGTAAATACTCTATAATTGAATATAGAGTTGAGTTGATGATACTATACTATCTGCGTAATGATTCGTGTTTCGATTTTCTGTTATTTTTTTTTTATTTTTTTTTTATTTTTTTTTTTTATCAAATTTGATGATCCAGATATTTGATTGAGCAATGAATCTTAAGTGTCAAAAGGTCTTTTGCCCCATTTGAATCTACTTAACAACAACAATATCATATTTTATATATTATCAATTTATTATTTATTATTTTCAACAAAGATGTCAGCCAAAATACCAAATTCATAATAGTTTTTAGGAGGTTGTTGTTGAGGTGGAGCTTTAGGTGTTGGTGTTTGTTGTTGTGGTTGTGAATCGTATAATTTAACAGCCAAACCAACAATTTGTTGCATACCAGGTTTAAGTGGAAACATTTCAATGTCTACATTGACAGATGTGTTGGCGGGTATGATATCAAGTTTTGGCAAATGGCTATTGATCATAATTCCATCCATTTTATTTCTAACCAAAATGAATTGTGGTCCCAATGGTCTATTTGATTTATTTGTAAGTGTAGCTGTGACTTTAAATGGTTTTTCCAACTCAACCTTTGGAATATGAGTTAAAATACATTCAATCTCTTCTACATTTAATTTTCTTTGAATATGTGCGGTTTTTAATCTACCAATCTCTCCAAAATATGATCTCCATGTTATATCTAATCTACCTAAAGGAATTGAGTTCTTTTTTTTTGTTTTGTTAATGATTGAATCATATGATCAATAAAAATAATAATTACCTTTGTTTCTGGATTATTTGGATCTTTTGGAATAATTTTAAATAGATATTGTCTTACATGTCCTTGTTTTAAAAATACAATATTGGGTGATGTCTTAATACTTGCCAATATATCATCATTACTACTATTACTATTTATATCTATATCACTATTTAATCTAGATATTTTCATATTAGTATGTTGTAATTCAAGATAGTTGTATTATATAATAAAACATACTTTTTAGTTGAATCATCAAAACTCATATCAACTACATTGAAATATTCTACAGGTTCAAATAAAATTGATTCTATAAACAATGATCCTTGTGTTGCATTTTCTAAACATGCTTCTAAAAATATAATATTCTATAATGATATCATGAGGTTAGTATATGCATACAGAGATTGACAAGAGTTATATCAACAACAACAAATGATATTTACTGGTAAATTATGTATCTTTGTCTTTAAAACCAAAGGATTCATTACAGAGAATTTAAAAAACTTTCTAAACTTTTTATTCTCTCCTTCTGGAGTTGTATAACTAACTGCACATACTAATCTATAAGAGTATTACTATATTAATATATATACGAATAGGAAAACAGAAATGATGACAAACATACATATTAACACCAGATTCTTTTACTTCACGTTGAACTACAAAATCAGAACTAAAACCAGGACCAAAAGAATTTACAGGTTGTTGTTCAGTATCTAGTAAACTTATTCTTTGTGATTGAGTTTGAAGCTCCACTTTAATAAAAACATTGTTGACTTGATAGGGTGAATGATTATTTAAACTGATATAGCTAGAGAATATTTCACCTAGATATATAACACCAGATTGCAACTGAAGCATTGATGTCATACCCAATGCCTCTATACCATTGGTGTTTGTTACATTTGACGAACCAATCGTTGCATTTGAACATGTCGATTGTAATACCTCGTAGGGAAGATCTTCTTTTTCTGCCAAAATTGCAGGTATCGTTGGTATATTTGGCTTACTAAGCCTCATAACTTTGAGATTCAATAAATGATTCTCTTTACTTTCATTTGTATTCATTTTATATTGTTATTCATACACAAAGTATATAGTATGTAAATCTCGAGAAAATGATGATTGAAAAGGGTGAGATGAAAAAAATGAAAAAAAATTAAAAAAATTAAAAAAATCCATTTTTTGATCAATTTTGTTTGTTGTCGACACAAATAAGTAAAACAAAAGCAAAGATATAAAATTTTATAAATATTTTTTTATTTATGATTGTTTATATTACAATCTTATTCAAAATTAATTTTTTTTTCATTTAGTTTTTTTTTTTTTTTTTTTGGTAAGAACGTTTTTCTGGTTTGTTGTTGATGTTGGTGCTGGTTGGTTGTGTGAATAAAGATTGGGATGGATTGAAATATTATTATTTACTATTATTATTGTTATTGTTATTGTACCATTGTTATTAATTCTATTTACCAATTTGTTGTTGTTGTTTGTAAATTATCCAAACCAATAAAGAAGGGAGAGAGAGGATGTTTGATTGTTGTTTTTAAAAAGATCAAAGAATAGAGAGTGAGAGATATAGAGAGAGGGAGAGATTTAAATTGAATTGAAACAAAAATATAAAATTAATTTTTGTTTTCAGCAGCATAAAGATACATTGTATTATTTGCACCAATTGCAATAAGATTTTCTTTTGGATGCCAAGCACAATGAAGTGTTTTCTTTGTAAAATCAATTTGATCTGGATGAATATCTTCTGGTTTCTTTGATTCTTTTTTAGATGAGCGTGAGAGTTTCATCTTGTTTGTGAGGGTCTTGATCTTTGGTTTGGCGGCTTGTTTAGAGGCTTCCAAGCAAACATCTTGTTTTGAATTACGATCGTATATGTGGAAATAATTGTGATAGGAACCAGTGAGCATTTGAGTGCCATCGTGATTAAGAGTGCACTCAAATTTATCAAAGATACAATCATTTTCGTAGAGGTCGCAAAGTTTTGGTTTGAGATAGTCGTGAATTTGAATGGTTTTGATGGGTTTGTTTTCCATGTTTATATCCCAAAGTTTAAGAGTCAAAAAGTCTCTAGATAGAATATATCTACCGTCTCTACTGAATTTAATGTCTGATATAGAGGAAATAATTTCACTGAAAAAGGATTTGGTGGAGGGATCGTCATATTCTTCGAAAACCTTTGCACTGCTGTCACAGAGAGCAGATGATCTTAAATCTCCCAATTTTATAGTTCCTTTACTAGAGCTGTACATAAATATATTACATGAGGTGGGATGAAACTCGGCAGATGTAATTACCTCTGTGAGATCTTCCATATTGGTTGGTTTAATATCGACAATGTTAAAACATTCACTGTTGTTGTTTAGATTCCAAAGATGAATACGAAGATCATCCGATGAAATATATGTTTCACCATCGCTGTTTAGTGAAATAGAATTGATGTGATATGCATGTGCATTTTGATAAACTTTTCTAGGTGTTGCTGTTATTACAGTTTCTCTTGTTGTTAAACGAGGAATTTTAAATGAATTTAAATTATTATTGTTGTTGTTGTTGTTGTTGTTATTGTTGTTGGCATTGTAAATATAATTGTTGTTATTTGACGGTGATTTAGTATTGTTGATTTGGATATTACTATAAGAAGATGGCGCAGATGAGTTTGTTGAAACTTGTTTCACTTTTTTTTCATAAACTTTCCAAAGCTTAATTGTTTTATCTATTTATAGTAGTATGAGTATTAAATAATATTCATTAGTTAATCAAATGTATCTATTTTTTTTTCCCTTCCTCCAACTGTTTTTTTTTTTTTGTGCTAATTTTTTTTTTTTTTTGCAATTTTTTTTTTTTTTTTTGTTGAAGTTGAATGTGATCACACATTGATTTTACTCGAGTAGTGGGTCGAGGACAAGAGTAAATCGAAATAAATAAACAACACGGTCGACTACACTAGTACCGCTATTACTATTGATTACATACCATTAGTAGTTAATAACAATTGAGCATCATTTTGTTTTGGACACCATTTAATCTTGTTGATTTTCTCTTCAATTTCTAAACTCTTTAAATAATCAAACTCTGGTTCATGACTTTGAAACTCTGAATAAAATCTGTACTCTGGTAATTTGCTGTCCTTCTTTTTGCTGCTAGATTGTTTGTCCTAAAATGAGATGTTGATTGTTATATAATTAGACTTGATTCACACGAGTTTTGATGATAAAGAGTATAAAAAACACAACACATACATTTGCTCTTTCAAAAAGCACAACTCTACCTCCTCTGTCACCTGCTGCTATAAAATCACCAGAATGATCAAATTCTATGGCTGAAACAACGTCTGCTGCAAAGTTTGAAATTAAAAAAAAAGGTAATGTTAGTTGTTATCGTGCATGTGTCGCAGCGTTGTCGCACTCGATATCTATCGCGCATTGATCACCATACCATCAGAAATATCATCAACTGGTCCTTTGTTACCAAACACCTGGCTAAACTTCCAATCCAAAGGCTCAGCCATCATTATTTATAAATATACTAAAGTGATAGTGAAAAAGATAAAAAAAAAATAAAAACAAAAAAAAAAATTAGCAAAAAAAAAAAAGAAGATTGAAAAAAAAATTGCAAAAAAAAAAAATAAAGACACCTCTTGTGTGTTGTTCTCCTCTCTTGTCTGTCTGCTACAAGTGTACTCTTGATTTGATTATTTAATTTGCTTCACTTCACTTCACTACTACTACTACTACTACCCTAAATAACCAACAGCCAAAAAGAAATATTAAAGATTATGTTTTGTCAGTCTATCTATCTATCTGTACTAAAAAACATAAATGATAAAATAAAAAATAATTGAAAAAAAAAAAAAAAAAAAAAAAAAAAGAAAAAAACTTGCTCACACACACACATGCACAGAACCACTGTTTATATATTCTTATATGATAATGTTTCGTGAGAAGAGGTGCGCGATTATCTTGTTCTCTGCCCACCATCAAAAATAAAAAAAAAAAAAAAAAAAAAAAAAAAAAAGACATGATTAACAGTCGGCGGTCAAGTTGTGATTTGTGGTGATGCTTAGAAATGAAGACACAAACACATTAATAATATCGCAAATCTCACCATCCATCATCCCTGTTGTTTATGTTTTGTTTGCTTTCCTTCACCCCACCCCCACAGAGTAGTAGTAATGCACTACTATTCTCTATTTCCACAAAACACACAGACACCCACACATTTAATCGTTATTTGAGAATGAACACTATTCCTTTGTTTGTATTGATTTGTTTAGATATTACAACAATATCTAAACAACACACATACACATATAATGAATTTCATGAATAGTTTTTGTGGATAAAGATCTCTGTTGTTGTTGTAGATGAGATGTGCTGCTGATGATGATGATGATGATAATGTTTAAACAAAAGTATTGTCTTTGCATCAAACTTACAATTATAGATCTCTTCAATAAATATATACACAACAACAATATTTATATAACTATCTATATAAATAGCAAAAAAGAACAAAAATATGAATATGTATAAAAATAAATGAATTTGATCCAATTCGTGTTCTCAGTGGATCGATGGGCACCAAAATTTTTTTTATTTTTTTTGGGACCAGTCTATATCGATTTCTGCACCTCACATGTCATGTGTGTATGATAATATGAAATAGTATTCAATAGACGATAGAATTCCATAACATATCATCAGAGAGACAATCGTGGAAAAGAGAAAGATACTAATCAAAATATGTAGTAGCCAAAATAAGTTTATGTTTTAATATCAATACACACAAGTCAGTGTATTTAATAATAAAAATGAAAAAATACAAAAATTGATTAGTTATGGTTAACCTTTAGACCATTCATTATCTCTTTTGGTTAATCGAATTGAAATAAACAAATATGTAAATTGAAGTTTTTTTATTTTTTATTTTTTTAATTTTTTTTTATTAAAATTGAATTTCACACAAAAACACACACTCACACATATATCTTTTTGGTGTGTAGTTTATATACAAATATATTATTTCACCTCTATTCTGATATACTTATACTACTATTATACATACAACAACATACACGCAAACATACAGACCTACAGACAGTTATCTAGTTAATTATATAATCTTTGCAAGTTTTCTTTTTTTCTTTTTTATTTTTTTAATTTTGTATTTTTAATTTTTGTTTGTACATATCATCATCGTCATATTCATATTTCATTATTTCATTTATATATATTACTCTATAACACAACTGTATATTTCTAAAGTGTATTGAGTCATTTTATCATAAAAATGATTGCATCAAAATTATTACAAAATCAATTTAAAAGTAATTTATCGGATATAGATTTAGATTTCGATTTATAAGGGGAGAGATATAAAAGCAACATGATATTCTATTCAGTATATTAATACATACATTCACTTTAATTTAGAAATTTCATCAGAACCAATAGAAGGTGTATGTTTTGAATTGGTAGATGAAAATTTGTTTGAATGGAAAGCATTTATTGAAGGTCCACCTGAAACTGATTAGTAAGTATATATAGATAATATATGTATTGGTAGTAGTACAAATACAAATATATCGTTGGATATAGATAGATACCAAATATTAATAATTGTAAATAATAAAAATAATAACATTAATAGTGAAGGAGGTATTTTTCAAATTCAAATGAAATTTCCAAACGATTATCCAATGAGTCCACCAACTTTGATATTTTCATCTGAATTTTGGCATCCAAATGTTTATCCAGATGGCAAAGTTTGTATTTCAATTTTACATCCACCCGGAGAAGATGAAACCTCGGGTGAGTTACCAGAGGAACGATGGTTACCAACTCAAACGGTATCTACCATTATACTCAGTGTAATATCATTACTCAGCGCACCAAATACATCGTCACCTGCAAATGTTGACGCCTCTGTAGAGTGGAGGAACGATAGAGAGTCTTATAAAAAGAGAATCAAGGGATTGATTGCCAAAGCCAATCCCAAAGTACCTTCACACATTAAAATTCCCCATCCAGACACTGATCCCGTTGAAAGAGCCAAACAAGTGGAAAAGATGAATCTCTTAAATAAGCCTATGGACTTTTTCGACGACTATGATGATGAAGATGATTACTATGAAGAAGAAGATGATGGCGAAGATAATGAAGATTACAATGATGATGATGATGATGAAGGTATTGATGAAGATGAAGATGAAGATAATTGATTCATTGGTTTACTTGATTAATTTGCCACATTGATTGTTTTTATTAATTATTTTAAATTTATTTATATATCTAAAAGATAAGATTTAAAAAAAAAAAGATTTTTAAAAAAAAAAAAAAAAAGATTTTAAAATAAAAAAAAATATGTTTATACATTTATATAATTAAAATTATTTAAAAAGGGTCATAATAATAATAATAATAAAAGGAGAGGAAAATTAAAAATAAGATATTAATTCTTTGAAAATAATTGTTTAGCCAATTCTTTCTTTTGAGCATAGGGATAACTGGTTGGTTCAATACCAAGGTGATTAGCAATTAGGGTTTGAACACGACTGGCAAATTCAAAGTCTTGTTCACCAGGTCTAATGGAAACCTTTGGTAAAAATTCGAGTTCAATGTTGTGATAGGGGATCAACATCCACCAGAAAAAGTTTTTAAACCATGATGAGCCCAAATAATCAATTTCCACTGGCCAAGGATTACTCATCTTCATGGCCATTGGTACGATTGGTAAATTTAAACCAAATACAAACTTTTGGAACATCATCATTCCAGTCTTTCCACTAGTGAGACCTCCTTCGGGGTAGATGAGGAGGGGGAGTGAGGATTTTGACAAACTTGCTCTAACATCGTCTTTAACTTTATCTTTTTGGGTAGCATCGACAAAAATGGTGTTCATAACCTTTTTATACACGGTTCCGACAATGGGTACCTTTTCAATGTGGGCAGCGACAAGACAATGAACGTCTTGAATAATTAAAAACACTGGATATGGATCGAAATCAGTAAGATGATTGCAAACGAGAATTCTAGCGGTATCTTTGGTAACGGTTTTTTCGGGCACGTTTTCCAAACCCTTGAATGAGACATTGAGTCCCATGGTAAAATATAATAAAAACTTGAGTTTGCTAATAACTGATTTTGGCAAAAACAATGAACTAGAGAAATACATTAAATTGACTATAAATCTAAGGGGCCAAAGTAGTATTAGTCCAAATGGAAGATATAGTGCAAATAGCAAATGTTTCAATGTAAATGGTCTTTTCCATCTTCCATAGTTGAATAAATCTTTTAATTGAACTGGTTTCTTTTCTGCACCATCATCCAATACCTCTTGTTGTTCTGTTTTTGATCTTCTTACTACTGGCATCTTTTTAATTGTTTCTATTTTATTATTATTATAGCTATAAGTTAATATATATTTAAAGCTTTCCATTGTATAAATATATATATAGAATAGTAAAGGAAAACAATATAGTAAGTAGTAGGAATGTGGAGTATTTTTTTTTTTAGAAAAAGTGTGTGTTTTAAAAACACTGTGCATTTGACCAGAGCAATAACACACTCTAAAAACAACCCCACAATTTTATATTAATATACACCCACCCTCCTACCCCTATCCTGGTATAAACACTTACTGTATTAAAAAAAGTAAAGTGAGGATTCCGATTTCTAAATTGAATTTAGTTTTTACTATAACTTTATATGTTAAACAAATACTAATAAAAAAATAACAATAATTTTATATATATATATATAAATATATGTATAGGAAAATGATTCTGATGATGACGTATAGAGTTGAATATTAATTTTCTTAAACAGCACCTCTTTATTCACGCTTGATAATCTTAATCATGTTCGATGAGTTTATTGTGATAATATTGATAAAAAAATAAAAAAAAATAAAAATCACTTTTTCATATCAACAAAAAAGTTTTAGGACTTTTCTCCAACCGTCGACGGGTCGGCTTGTCTATTTTTCTGAAAAAATTGCATTCTAAAAAAAATATAGGGGCATGTTGAAAAAAAATAAACTCGGATTTCAGAATAGGGGCAAAAGATTTCAGATATTTTTGAATAAAAGAAAAAAAAAGTGCCCGAAAATCATAATCAAAGAGGCCCAGCTTTGCCCAATATAAATAATATCTTTGGATAAAATAATAATTTTTGTGTGTGGGTGGGGCAATACTAGATTATTATTTTTGATGTGAGATGAGGGAGGAGAGAGTGACATTATAGGCAGGGCTCAATGTGAATGTAGCCCCTGACTTTTGAAAGGAAATAGAATAAAAGAAAAAAAAAAAATAAGATACGATTAGAAAATCAAATGAGGACTTTTTTCCCTTATCATGCTCTGAGTGAGAACATATACATTTTCACTAAAATACACATAGAATCGTAGTCATAGTTGTTTCATCCTTTTTTCAGTGCGTTTGTATTTGTTTAGGCGTTGGTGTGTGCCTGCATTGTTCTACTTTTTATCCTAGAATAAATAAGAAAAATAGAAAAGAAAAGAAAAGAAAAGAAAAAAAAAAAAATAAAAAAATAAAGGTCTTTGCCCACCTTGGCCAAGAAAGAAAATTTTCGAAAAAAGCACCTAAAAATTTGCAAAAATACTTTTCAAATTGGGTCCTCCACAGAAAAAGTAATAAAGTGTAAGGAAGGGTTAATTTCACTCGAACGCGTTTCGTTCCATTTTAGTGACATTCCTTACAAGCAGAGGTGATCATCCTACAACTTTTTTTTTTTTTTCTCATTTTCTTTTTCACCTGCCTACTTATACCTATTGCATTAATAGACTCATAAAACACAAGCTTAGCAGGGGCACCTACCTATATATAATATTTGTTGTGTTAGTTTTTTTGTTGTCCACTTTATCCCATGCATGCTTTTTGCTCATTTGATTGTTTCTTTATGAAAAACCATCATAATTTGTATCAACCACATCTAATTGTGTCGTGCTTTGTTTAACAACATCGATCACCACTATCAATCTATTTATTTATTTATTTATTTATTCATTCATTCATTATCAAACACTACCTTATTTCTTTTATATAAATTATATATAACAAGGTAGTCGTAGTAACACCAACAATATCAAGAAATAACCTCAGCAGCATCAACAACAATCACACAGACATAAACCATGAGAGTTTTAATCAATTTATTAGAATCTACCAAAGTAGACTCTGAAGATTATATAGCAAAAAAGAAAACGTTTTTAGAGATTCACCCAAATCAATCGATATGGATGGTCAAAACATTAATCTTTAATGCTTTTAATATACCTCCTGCTAGACAAAAGCTATTCCTCTATGTTATAGATGAGAATTTCCCAAAAGAGAAATCTAAAGTAAGTACAAGTAATAGGAATAGTAATAGAATGTCGTAGTAATATAAATAATAACACAATAAATTGCCATTATTCAATAGTGTTATTCAAAGCTTTTACATGGTTATAGATTGGTTAAAGATTATAAAATAGATCATGCATCAGAGATTCAAGTGGTGGAGTTGGAAAAAGATCAACCAGCAGAGTTTTTAGTTCCTCCACCAAAAAACATACAGTTAGTTTAAATAATCTAGCGCCACTATCATTGGATAGTAGTGGTGTAGTACCTGTACATTCGTCACAGGGTACAAATACAACAGGAGCAGCTAGTGCACTCAATGCAAGTAGTAATAATGTTGAGCATACAAAGTCACCGAAAATATCTGCACTACAACCTAGTGGTGGATCAAGTAGTAACAACAGCAACAACAACAACAACATCAACATCAACAATGGTAATAACAAGATACATGTCTTGGCATCAAAAAAAGGTACATGTCCAGCACTGTGTTTTGCTATTGGCAAGGGATTGTATCGAGGTATCTCTGGTGTCAAATACGAAATCAAACTATATAGAGTAGATTCCAAAGGTGTGCTGATACGTAGTACGAATCAAAATTTTGAAATAGACATTATCAAAGAGAAATCGGCAGTCGAAGATAGAAAGATGCCATTTACTTATGAACAGAGAAAATCAGATTACTCTGTGTTGACCATCATGCCCAGTATCTATGGTGACTATTCCATTAGTATTAAAATTGAAGACACACCCATTTGCGGTAGTCCTTTTCATTGTACCATTATCGATGAGCTAAATCCAATGTTGAAAGAATTGGCTTTTTCAAATGAGTGGATTGAAGAGATTATAGAATTAATTACATTAATGTCAAAAAAGGAATCCACTATTGACAATTTATTTACATTTGGTATTGAAGCATTGATTAATTTAATGTTTTATCCTGATCCAGCTATTCAAATTCATATTACTGGCATCTTTTCAAAATTGATTGAAAAAGGTATTGTTGTTGTAGTTGTTGTGATTATTCTTATATACAAGTAATAGGATATTAATATATATTAAATTATTTATATAGATAAAAATAAGGAAAGAATATTAAGAGAACATGGTATAGATTTTTTATTTAAAATTGTAACATTGGAACATTGGAGTTCATATATAGAATTGAGAAGATTTATTGCAAGTAGTCTTTGTATTTTAGCATTCAACAAATCATTTACAATGAGATTTTTAAGTGAATGTGGTATTGAAATTATATCAACATTGGCAAAATCTGATCACATTGATTGTAGTAGATCATGTGCTATATTTTTGGCACAAATCTCTGAAAATTATGAATATTCTGAATATTTGACAACAGATTTAATTAAAGAATCTTTAATTTATATGTTATCCCTCAAAGATAATATCACTGTGAATTGTACACTTAAGGCTATTTCAAATTTATCTGCTTCTTGTATGTACAATTTATTATATTAATAATTTATTTATACAATAATATTAACACTATTAATTTAGTTGATTTAAAAAAAGAATCAAATATAAAATTATTGGAACAGTTATTGGAGTGTTGTAAAACTTTTACATCAGATGTTGCAAGAAAGGTGTTGATATTTAAATCATTTTCTAATTTTGTAGCCAATGAAAGTTTATGTACATATTTAATACTGGGTGGTATATTGGATTTAATTACACCCAAACATGATTTAAACACTGGTTACTTTGTTGGTATTCCAATGTTTTATCAATGGGAATTAAATTCATTGCAATCAGTATTGGGTAATAAGAGTTATTCTTCAAGTTTTACAGATATTTTTAAAGATGAAACTGATTATGTTTTCTTTTTATCCCTCACAATTTCAAATATGTTGGTGACAACAAATTCAATCAAAATTCACAGTCACTTTAGTACTGGTAGTGGTTTAAATTTACTAAAACAATTTATTCTATGTCATGAAGGTTCTGCAAGAGCCGAAGCATTTAGATCTTTTATGTTGATAACTAGTTCTCCAAATGGTAATTATATATTTATATAAATCTATTGAAATAGTTTTATTAATACCATTATAATAATAATTATAATAGATTCATGTAAAAGAAATTTAATACAAAGTGGTATTATACCATACTTGGTATCATCTTTGTTTGACAGTAGTAAAGTAGAAACACCATTTATTATCAACACACTGTCAAATCTATGTGATTATGATTCAGATTGTGTTGAAAGTATTGGTATTGATGGAGTAGAGAAATTGATAGATTTAATCAAAGTCAATGAAACCGTACTACATTTACCCATTTCCATGGTGTTGGCAAGTTTGTCTAAAAATGATAAATTCAAAAGTAGAATCGTCAATGGCGCAGGTAAACCGTTTATTCAAGATTTGATTGAATTTGTTAGAGAGGGTAGAGTCAATGTATTGAAACCCATTAGTTATCAAGACATTGAAACTCACAGTGAGTTGGGAAAGGGTGTGAGTGGAATCGTTTGGAAAGGTGTGTGGAAAGGAAACGTGGTGGCAATAAAGAGTTTTAATGAAGAGGCACTGGGATTCAATGAAAGAGAGTTTCTTAGTGAGGCCACGATTATGTCGATACTCAGACATCCAAATATTGTACATTGTATAGGTGGTTCGAGGACACAGGGTCGTATGTTTTTGGTGTCGGATTACTATTGCAGAGGCAGTCTTTATAAAGTGATTCATGCCAATGAAATTCCATTGTCCAATGCAAAGATTGTGCACATTGCACTACAGGCCGCCATCGGTATGGAGTATTTGCATTCGTTGGGCATCATCCACAGAGATCTCAAGAGCGGTAATCTATTGATTGATCAAGAGTGGAACGTTGGCATCTGTGATTTTGGCGTCAGTAGGGTGGTCGACAATAAACGTATGACCAAGGCAGTTGGCACTCCTTGTTATATGGCCGTCGAGGTGCTCTCTGGTCAAACAGAGTATACTCAACAAGCAGATGTATATAGTTTTGGTGTCGTGTTGTGGGAATGTGTCAGCAGATTGATTCCCTATCATGATCAAGAACAAATTGATTGGATTCGTTGTGTGTTGGAGCAATCGTTTCGTCCACCTATCCCCACCGGCTGTTTACCCGAGCTGGCTAGTTTGATTCAAGAGTGCTGGGTGTCTGATCCCTTGGCCAGACCCACATTTAAACAAATTATCCAACGTTTGGAACAGTTGCGTACAAAGTTGGAATCATCGGGATTGTATGAAGAGTTTTTAAACAACAAAAAGGAAAGAAACGCAGGAGACCAAGGCTTCTATGTTGGCCTCAACGAAAACAATATCAACACTGATATGTCTATGCATCAAACAGAGGAGCTCAAGAATTTGGTTGAAATGGATTTAAATGATCCAAGTCTGTTCAGTAAATCATCGTCCAATTCAACATCTGCTTCAACAAGTCCCTATTCCAGTGCACCAGTCAGTCCTTCCGAATCCACTAGTCCTACCAGTCCTACCAGTCCTCCACTTGCAAATAGAAAGTGGGAAAGATTTGTACCTGATAAACCTTCAATCAACAAGAATGCAAAAAGATTATCTGCCTTTAGATCTCATAGAGATTTGAATAATCCAAATAATAATAATAATAATAATAGTAGCAGTACAGCAAATATGTCAATTCCATCGACTCACAACAATGGTAATAATAACAATGGTCTTTCTAGTAATAGTAATGGTCATCATAATATAGCATCAAGTGAAGCTACTACAACAAATTCATTTTCAACAGATAGAAATCAAGACTCTTTTATGTCTGATGGTGATCCTTATGGTACATCTATTAAAAGTCATTACTCTTCTGAAGATAGTTTTGACTATAAAAATAGACATTTCCTTCCTCCACCACCTTTACATCCATCTTCTTATACTCCAATTTTAATTCACAATTCTTCAAATTCTACTTCAAATTCTTTAATTGATGATAATTTTATTAATAATAATAGTAATAGTTTAAATAATAATAATAATA
>AJWJ01000154.1:0-44179 GCA_000277445.1 Polysphondylium violaceum
CTAAATATAAAGATGTGAGAGAGCACGATGTCTTTTCTGTGATGAGCGATTAAAAAAAGTATTCAATAATAAAACTATTGTTGCAGTTGGTGTGAAATAAATAAAATTGAGCTATTTTGATGTGTTGGGTGGTACAAAAAAATAAAAAATTCCCTTTCAACAGTATTTTTTTTTTTTTTTTGTTTTTCAATCACTTAATTTTGGTAAATTGGAGCTAGTTTGAAATTATAAAAAAAATAGGGTTTTACAACTACAAGATGAATAAAGAAAAAAATTAAGATGACGTCAGTTCCACTTCTCTTATGCCCCACTGCGTATCAAAAGATCGAAAATAACAAAAACTATCACCACTCGACCTGCCATTTTTCTGCAAAAAAATTTTTACATTCTTAAAAAAAATGATGAAAAAATGATGAAAAAATGACAAAAAATGAAAATAAATAAAATTTTGTGAAAAAATGCAAAGGAGCAAAAAAATATAAAATTGATGTGGGAGGGCCCTCATTTTTGCTCCAGCAGGAAAAAGAATCTATAAAGAATCCTTCGAAAAGGATTTGGTGAGAGTGGAGTGTGAATGTGTATGATAAGCATGAATTGGAAAGTGGGATGGTGTTGGATGTAATTGATATTTTATAAAAAAAATAAAATATTAAAATAAAAATGGGTGAAAAGGGGGTGTTGGTACTGAGGTGGTTTAGGATCCTCGTCCTTTTTTTTTTTTTTTTTTCTTTTCATAGTTACTAATACTCACACTCTCCAGGACCCAAAAATTAATCTTAATCTATGTTTGTTGAATTTTCCTTTTTTTTTTTCTATGGTGGTGGAATTTGGGGATGGGAAGAATAAAAAAAAAAAATAAACAATCTTTGCACATTTTAGCAATTTTAAATAAAATAAATTTAACAAGGCCGCTTGGTGTAAAATTTTTTTTTTCAAAGTGCGCCCTTCTGACGATAATACATGCCGTAAGGGGGTAGATCTAAAAGTGACTGTTGAGTTTTGATCAGTTTAGAGAAAGTGGAAGCAAGATGTATGTCTCTTGAGCTTTCAGTGTATTTTTCATTTTTTGGTCCAACCAGTGATAAATGGTATTTAAATTTTATTTTATTTGATTTAATGATGAATTATTCTTTATTCCACAATGATTTTCTATAGAACCGGCACTCGCCCCTTCCGCCCCATCCCCACATTGCAATGGGAACAAAAAGGTGATGATGTCTGAATGCTGACATTAAATACTTTATACATTTTAGTTTTCCCGTTGGTGTGTGTATGTGTGGACGGTTGCCACAATTCAAACATAAATCAACATATATATATATAAGTTTAAAGTTTTTATAGATTTTATTTTAGCCAACGGCTTTTTTTATTTTTTTTTATTTTTTTTGTTTTTTTTATGGAAGGATGCTTTGTTTTTTTTTTCGATTTTTCAAAAATGAAAAAATAAAAGCCGTAGGAAATTGAATAAATAAGTGTTCTCTGTTTAAACTGAACGAATATTATGATGCATATAATTGATTCTAAATTTCATTCTCTCACATCAATGGCTTGGAGAGTTGATAGTACGTTACAGAACCATCTCCATCTTGAATGGCAGTGGTGAATTTTCTCAATTCCTTTCCCCCACCATCCTCATCACTGTCTTTACCAAAGATTTCAAAATACTTTTTAATCCTGTTGTTGTTGTGTTGATGTAATTGATGTTGTAATTATTTTTGAAAAAAAAAATTCTAAAATTAGTTTTATTATAATACCAATGAAAATATAATAATTGATCGGTGATGATTGCTGGGATGAGATGTGGGTCCTCAAAGGTGGATAATGACGCTCATTTGGTGTGAAAAGGTTAAAAAAAAAAAAACAAAGTGTTTGGATTGGATAACAAATCCTTACACAAATCTTTTCTACTTACGTGCAAAGGGACCAGAGCGAGGCGGATTTGGTTGGAACCACATACTGACACTGGTAAATAAAATTTATAATATCAATGTAGAGTTAAAATCCCGAAAATAAAAGGTGGTATCAATCTTCACCATCCGAAAATATTCTTTTTTTTTTTTTTTTCGTAAAATGACTTACTTTTTTCAGTTTTTCATCTTCTGAGGTCTCAAAAGCTTTTAGATAAAGAAAGGGTGTTGAAGATTGTTGTTGTTGGTGTTCTTGTTTCTCGTTACTATCGTTTGTTTTTCTACCAGATTTAACTTGGACACCATACCATTTCTTGAGAATCATTAAATCTATGATCAATTGAAAACAGAGATGAATTTGATCGAGAGTACAATCATCTTTGAAATGATTCTTTATAGATTCTAGTATTTTCGATTGTCCTTCTAATCCTTGATTTATGATATCATTGTTTATAATCATCATTCTAATTATGCATAAATAATAATAATGTATCTATATCAATGATCTACATGTATGCAAAAATACTCTTTAATCGTTGCACGAGTTGAACTTTCTTGTTATATTTTAAAAATCAAAAAATAAAAAAAAAAAATAAAAAAAAATAAAAAAAAGACTTCACAACTCTTGCATTTTCCAAAACTTAAAAATAGATTTAAATGTCTTGTTTTAAAAGTGTTTTATGGACGAATATTCCATTTATTATATTCTTGTTTAAATTATTGTTATTATTGTTATTGTTGTTATTGTTATATGCATTTGCTTATTATTTGCTTTAAACTATATACAATCTTAAATATACTTTTCTTGAAGTATAAATGAGCTGTGTACCTATTTTCTCTTTTGATTGAAAAAGAGGGATGTCAAATGAATTTGAAGGGGTGACGGTGAATAAATTATACAATCATTTGGTGATGTAGTGTTGTTTGTTTAAAAAGTTAAAATTAAAAATCAAATGAGGAAGTTTGTTGTGATGTATATTGTAGAAGAAAATAGGTATATTGAGGATAGATAGGGTGAGGGTGGGGCGAAGGTGAGGGTGTTGCTGTAAATAAAAGATTGATAATGATTGGTTGGTAAAAGAATAATAAGCAATGTAGAGTACTTTTATATTCTTGCTTGCTTCCCATTATTGTTACTATTATTATTATTATTGTTGTTGTTGCCAAGAGTATAGAGAGTGGAAGAGGTGAGTGAGGTGAGAGACAAAGTAAAATGATTATGATTTGTGTTGTTGATTGATATGTTGTAATTAATCGTAAAAAAAGGAGAAATATTGGATTAAATAATTATAAATTGAAATTGATATCTATCTTAGTTGGTTGCTCTCATCTCTGTATCCAGTGAAACTCCTCTAGAGCCTGCTACAGCAGCTGTTGATGAAAAAGGTGTATTTGATGAACTTGTATTTGTAGATGTTGTAGTGGTGGTAGTAGTTGGTGGTGTTGTGGTTGATGTGGTGGTAGTAGTTGTATTGTTAGAGCTCGTATTGCTATTATTTTGTTGCTCTGTTTGGGCTACTCTTTCTGCCTCATATTTAAGATAAACATCGCATTCTGAATAAGAAGTATCTATCCATTGACCTACTGATCCAGAATTCCAATATCTTGCCGTCGAGTAACGAAGTTTTTGGAGTGATGCATGTGTAAGTATCTGAGAAAACTGTTGAGATGGTTGTGGTTGCTGTGTTTGTTGTTGTTGTTGTCCAGTATTCATCTCCAATATATTATTATTGCTGTTGCTGTTGCTGTTGTTGTTGTTTTGTTTTAATTGATCTTTTTGTTGATGTTGTTGAATTAGATTAAATATCACCTTTAAAGAAACCTAAACGATTACAAACGCCATTAGTATACTCACTCTCTCAACACGTATATTATACTAAGATACATACCAAATCACTTATTTATACTAAAATGATTTATCGCGAGCGGGTGAGTGTAGGTGTTGGGTTGACAAGATATATACTGCGTTGAATGACTATGATGTGAATCTGTGTGTTTTGTGTTGAATATTAAGTAGTAAAAGTACTAGTAACAGTTGAATGGGATGATGAAATAATAACAAGTATGCTATGTTTTAATGACATTAAAAAAAAAAGAAATGCAATGCTATAAGAGTTGAGGATGGTAACGGAAGGGAGTGCACCGGGTGTTGTTGTAGTTGTTTCTGTTGATGTGTTCTTCACGTGAGTTGTGTATGTCGTATGTGTGCGAACTACTACTACTACTACTACTATTAATACTAATACCAATAATATGTGTTGCTGCTGGCTGTTATTGATTTATACTATTATCGCTGTCTGCAAAAAGTCTTTTATAAACCGATAAGAGGGGAGAAAGTATTAATATTAATAATAAGTGGGCGGCATACTACATAAAAATTGAAAAAAAATTGAAAAAAAAAAAAAAAAGAAATTCATGTTGAAAAATTTCAATTTTCTCTATTTTTTATTCTTGAGAGTTTGGAAAGACATATCGAGGAGATAATTGTATTTATAATTATCAACATGCTGCTCAACAAGTATCACCACCTATTATAGCTACTACTCATAATTATGGGTGTGGTACTACACTCTCATTGATGAGTGGTGTGTTAATGGTGTTAGCAGCCATACCAAAGATGAACAGGGTGAAGTGGCACTCACAATCATGAAGCAGATCTTTTTTTAGCAATTTTTTTTTTTTTTAAATTTTTCGCGAGTCTCGCAAATTGCATTTCATATTGTGACATCTCGATATGAATAATAATAGTAATAGCAGTAGTAGATTAAAGAGAGTAGAGTTGAGAATACCAAGCAGCAGAGATGAACTATACAAAGAATTGGAGCAGTACAAATTAAAAGGAAACAAGAATTTCTCAATCTATATCGCACTCACAGAAAATGATCTTGCCGATGACTATGTGCCGCATTTTAGACTAGAGCGAGCCATTGCATACTACCGTATGGCACTGGATCTGCACCAGTTGTTTAGCAGTGGCGATGGGGGCGGTGGTGGCGGTGACAATGTTGATGGCTTGTTATCGGTTATATCGACAAATTTGTCATTGTGTTTTGTAAAGAGTTTTAATATACCGCAGTCGTTTGTCTATGCAGAGAGGGCAATTCAGTTTGATGGCATGAATCCCAAAGCGCACTATCGAAGAGGATTCTGTTTGAGAAACTTGGGCAGACATCAAGAGTCTTTGGAGGCCTATCAGACGGCTTTGAAGCTGTCCAAAGACGCAACACTCACCAAAGAGATTACATCGGAGCTACAGCAACAGAGGGAAAAGATTGCCAAGATAGAGATTGAAAAGCAAGACACCCTGTTTAGAATAGCCAACGACGACCAATTTGCACAGTTTCCCATCACGATGGAGTGGAGAGAGGGGATGGGACGATGTGTGATGGCCAAGCAAGATATCACAAGAGGAACAACCATTGCACGTGTCTTGCCATTTGGCTCGGCCATTGTGGATGAGCATCTGATGGACAATTGTGGATTCTGTTCGTCGTTCATCAATGATAAAAAGACTGCATTGCCGTGCAAGAAATGCAAGAAACACGTGTTTTGCGCCTCGTGTGCCCAACTCCCAATGGCCCTCGAGCACCACAAGGACGAATGCGATCTATTGGCGTTTCTCACTCACTATTATCCCGACTCTAATACACGCGATTTCCGGTTCATCATCCGTGTCATCCTCAGCGCCCGACGCGAGAGGGTGCTCAAGAACCGAAGCAAGACCACCGTGCCCGAATCGTGGGCCCAAAGTCCCTTTATATTTGACTCGTTTGTCGACCTTTTGAATCTGTCCCGCAACTCTAAGGCCAGTCAGCAGCAAGAGGAGGCCTTTGAGATCGCCTGTCGATCCCTTTTTGCTGTGTTTAAGCAGGTCAAGGGCCCAGACTACCTCAACTTTATCACCGAAGAGGAGATCATGCACGTCTACCACGTGGTGCTCTCCAACGGCCACGAAATGATCCATCCGTTCACATCCGAGACCTATGGCATGGGCATCTTCCCCACAGCATCGTATCTCAACCACTCGTGTCTACCCAATGCCTTTTGGTACAACGACGCATCGGGCATGCTCGTGTTCAAGGCCAAGCGTGACATCAAGCAGGGCGAGGAGATCACCACCTCGTATCTCGACTCGACCGACATCCTCTATTTCCGTCAAAAGGGCCTGCTGGAAAGCTACTTTTTCTATTGTCAATGCGCGCAATGCAGATTCCAGCAAACATTGCCGCTCTTTAAATGCACCCAATGCAACGAGCCGCTACTCGATGCCCACAGCAAGCGATACGAGCCCGACGCCACCACGCAACACGACAATGGCTGCGTGTACCAGTGCACCAAATGCAACCAATCCTACGACCACTACTTGCTAAAAGCGCAGATCAACGCCGTCAACGAGTCTTCCAAATCCATGCAAGAGATAACCAAGACTCTGGACCGACTCTGCGACGCACGAGGCCTCCACGCCCTCAAAATGTGTTTGGATCACCAATGGTCCAACCAACCCAAACACACAAGTATTCACTACTACCTGGATCTCAAGATCATTGTCGACCAGATATTCAAAGCCTATCAAAACCATCCCAACACCAATGGTGCCCTCGAGTGTGCCCCCATGTCGCTCTTGTCCTACTATACAAAACTATTCAACTTTTTAAAAAACATCAAGAATCGATCCGCTGCTCAACAAAGAGATATTCAAGAGTATCGTGAAAAGATTATCTCACTGTTGGACATCATGGTAGATTTGCAAACCAATCACTTTAAAGAGTCAATTATGAATGAATTAAAAATCTAATAAATCCAGATACATAAGAGAGATCTATTGATCACAGATATAATAATTGTAGATTTGATTATAAAAACAAAATGTTGGTTTGCTTTTATTGATAATTAACTATTATGTTCTAAAGATTAAAATGGTAATACACTACAAGGGGTTTTTACTAAAAGTAACATTATTGTGATTTGGTTGTTGTTGTTGTTGTTGATGTTATTATATGATTTGACTTTGGTGTTTTGGATGATGGTTGATTAATGATATAATAAAATAATAAAATATGATGACAATGATTGATTATTGTGAATGGTGTGATGGTGATATGATAATGATGATGATTAATTAAACATGAATTAATTATTGAATGATACAATTTTTTGGATCCTTTGGATCTTTTTGTTTTTTAGTTGCAGCAGCTAATTCTTCTTTTGATGGTGGGAATAATACAACTCTACCGGCTTCTTCAAAAACAGTAGTTAAACCATCTTGAGTCAAGGCTGAACATTCACAATACTTGTATGCGCCAATGGCACCTTTCATTTGTTCTCCCATTTCTCCAGTAACAATTCCTTCACTACCCGAACTCTTTTGTTTATTACGTAAATCTAATTTAGTACCTACTAAAATAATAGGTGGTATTGTCTCCATATTTGATTGAATCTCTGGGTGCCACTTGATATTATATGATTACAATTAGTATAGTATATTATTGATTTTTCATTATCCATATGCATGAATGATCAAGTGATAATATTATCAAACAAATACTTACTTTATTAATAACGTTTTCAAAACTTGATAATGAAATCAAACTAAAACAAATAATAAAGACATCGGTACCTGGATAACTTAAAGGTCTAAAACTATTATATTCTTCTGAACCAGCAGTATCCCAAAGTCCAAGATTAATTGGTGTATTATTTACAATTGCATTTGCGTTATAATTATCTAATTAAATAATATTTGAAAATTAGAATTTCTTTCTAAAACTTAATCTAAAGTTGTCTATTTCTAATCTATATCTATTCTTTTGTTTATTTGATAATCTAAACAATAATAATCAACGTCTATATCCGCAACTCTAATGAATGACACAATCTGATTTCTTTTCTTTTCTTTGTTTCTTTCTATCTAAATCTATATCTATTGCAACACACTGCGTTAAACTACTACTAAATAAAGATGCTTACCAAAAACGGTAGGAACATATTCACCTGGGAATGAATTTGTTGTATATGAAATTAAAAGACATGTCTTACCGACAGACATGTCACCTACAACCATAACTTTAATATCTTTTACCATTTTTATCTGTTATTACTATATGTATGTATATATGTTTGTTTTTGTTGTCTATTTATTTAATCGAATATATTTTATTACAAGAGTGCTTTTGTTGTGCTGTAAATATATAAAAGCGAGTGAGTTACAAGTGAGTGATGAGTGAAATGTGAATATTGTAAAAGAGATGGTGAAAGTTAGATTATTTATATACTACGGCTACGATTGTAATAATAAATATTAATAAATTACAGATTGCAATAAATACGTTGGGTGGTGCGTGAGGGGTGGTGTGACACGAAAAACAAAGAGGAAAAACAAATAAAAAATAAAAAATGTAAGAGGTTTTGTTTTTGTGTGTATATAATGTATGAGATGGGTTTAGAAAGAGTCAAAGTTGGCTCTAAAAAATTTTTTTAAAAGTTTTTTTTTTTTTGAGTATCCTTTGGATTTGGTGGTGGGGCGAAGTTCGATTTTATTTTGATGATTTTTTGCATGGTTAATATTCTTGCATATAATTATAATGTGCATGATAAGTGTAAACAGAATAACAACAACAATAAACTAAACATCGTTGTAGTTCTTGTTCAATCCTATCATTGTATATTATAATAAGAACAAGATATCAATGCAACAATTAATAGTTTTATATCATCTATCTATCTTATCATCCTACACTCACATGCAATAAATAGATTTAAATTCAATTAAATCACATGTGATTGTGCAAAAAATAAGAGAATGAAAGATTTATCTGTATCCCCCACTCCTCCACCCATTCTCGTTTTTCACACTAAATCGTGTGTGTGGTAACGATTTTTTTTAAATATGAATGGGTAGTTGTAAATTGAGATTATTATTTAATTTATAATTATTATTATTTATTTATATTTTTATTACAATGGTATTAGATGAAAAATAACCTTACCTGGTATGAATGATGAACCAATCACCATTTTGGAATCCAATTAATTTTATATAGATAGATAGTTATAGTAATAATGAATTTATTGAGTAAGCTATTTGTTTTAGTAGTCTTGGTAATATATATTTTTGGCAATGTATCATCATTTGTGTTGGTGAATAAAAGATTGGAATTTGATATTCAAAAAGTTGATAAAACAAAAGATTATGGAGAACATCTTATACCTAAACTACCTTTGGTACCAATCCAATACAGAGACCAAGAAGATTTATCAAAAAGCCTTCAACTAGACATACCATCAGATTCTATTCCTTTTTCAGGAAGTGAATTTGGAATTGTTGTTACAATTAAATTAAACAATGTCACCCAAACCTTATTGTTTGATACTGGATCAACTTTGGTGTGTGTTTGTGTAAAAGCATCTGTTTGCTTCATATTAAATATTAACCGTTAATCATTATCACTTATCTAGGTTATAGTGCCAGAAAAGAGATGTAAATCCTGTACAGAGTTTAAAACCCAATTTTATGAAAAAGGTGTAGATACAGAGACCCTTAGTAAGTTACTTGTTAAGGACATTCATTACCAATTCCTAATGTTTGATAATAACCTCTACCTACTCCTATAGAATGCTATTCAGAAACTTGTAATAATACAAAAACATTACCAATATTATGTGGAGGAATAGATAAAGATATATGTACATTTCAAATAACTTACTCTGATGGAACCAAATATATTTGTGAAATGATGAATGATTATATATCCATTTTGGAGAATAAAATACCTTTTGTTTTTGGAAGTATAATAGCAGATATTGGAAAACAACTTCCAAACTCTTATGGTATACTAGGTGTTGGTAGACCTGTAAGTAATAGTAAAAAACAACAAATTATTTAAAGATCTATAAATCTAATCACAACATACCACGCAAGTGTCCTACATGCCCTCCAACAATTTCAGATAATATATCAAAGTATTTTAATATTCCAAGTATGTTGTCATTTTATTTAAATAATACATAGACAAACCATTGACTTTTTTTCTTTCCCAATATTTCCTCAACAATTGTTGATGTTGTTTATAACACAGATATATTAGGTGTAAGGATAAATGAAAACTATCAAGGTAAAGTTACAATTGGTGATCCTTTTATTAATGGTAATCACGAAAAGCTCTCTTATACGCCAATGGACAGCAAAAGATCCTATGGATACTATGTTAATCCTACAAAAATCGAGATTACAAAAATCAGTAATCGTAGCCTCATTCTAGACTCCCAAGAGCTAGCGTTGCACTACTTTCTCGTCGACACTGGCTCCTCGCTGACCTATTTCTCACCTGAAATGTAAGTATATCTTTCTCGTTCTCACTTTCAGTCGTTCCCAAACCCCTTTTCGTTCATTCACTCTTTCATTTTCAAGAAACCCACCTCAAAACAAATCAAATGTTTTTTTCCTTTTCTTTTTCTGCTCAAAAAAAAAATTCTAATAAAACCCCCCAATCCCCACAAATCTAGATATGATCGAACTGTTAGATTCATCAGATATAACTGTTTTATAGATTTCAAGTGCCACAATATCTATGAAAATGTTTGTATCAATTGTTATCTTCATCATATTATTCAACAAGCATTACTTATTATGTAAATACTAATGATCGATCATTGATTAGTGTTTTTTAATTTCAGTGGATAGATTTCAATTATTCCCAACGATTAGAATTACATTTAAAGATAATGTCACACTAGAGATCCCCCCAGAGGTTTATTTTACAAAGATTATCAACGGTGTTCATTGTATTGGTATAATGAGAGGAGCAACACCCAACAAGAGTATCATTGGTCTTTCCTTTATGAGAAGTAAGTGTATCACATCACATTATCACAATGGGATACAATCCATTAAATCTATTCTAGATTTCATCATTCATCATAGACTAACATTCATTCAAATCACACATCACTTATTCCTTGATTAGATAACTATATCATATTTGATAAAGAAAATCAGAGAATTGGATTCGTAGAAAAGCTTTAAACATTTATAAATAATGTTTTCACCCCCCCACCGAAAAAATCACCTTACACAAAAAACGCGCACTTTTGCCCTATATTCTTAGTATTGATTCAGCAAAAAATTTGCGCAGACCAAGAAAAAAAAATTGAAAAAAAACACGAATTCGGTATGATTTTTTTTTTTATGAATTTTTTATTAATATCAACATCGCACAAGTGTTTTTTTTGATGCGAAAATGAATTAAGACCTTGGATGTGAAAAAATAAAAAATTAAAAAAATAAAAAAAAAAAATTTAATGGTAGAATCCAACAAAAATAATTCAGTTTAAGCATACAATCACATCAAGTTTGTGTGTATGGATATTATCGACCCACTCCCACTCTCCTCCCACTCCCCTCCCACTCCCCCTTCCTCTCCCAAATCGAGATAGCACTGTTCATAGTTTATCTCTGTGTGCCTAATTAATAGTCAATATATTATTATTTGCCTCTTTCTCTCTTCTCTATTGTAATCTAAGGGGGTAAGATTTGTATAAAAATAATTTAAATTTGTTTGTTTGTTTGTTTGTGTGTGAGGGTGTGATGATCATCAACTCCTCATTTTTCAATGACCAATACTAAATCATCATCATAATCAATGTGGTTACTAAATATATCATTATTATTATTAAAATACAATAATATTGTTTTTTTACACACTCACCACACTTTTATTTTCAGTTTGTTCTTTTTTTTTTTAATGTGGTACTATCCTCAGTCATTGCAAATTATTTTTTTACAGGAATTTTTTTGAGGGGAAATAATTAAATTAATTTTAATTTTTTTCTTTTTTTTTAATTAATTATTTTAATTTATTTTCCATCACCATACACAGAGATGTATGCAAAGAAGACAAATTTATAATAAAAATACTAACACCATCCCTCCTGCCCATCCACCTCACCTCTTCTCATCCCTTACCTATCATTAATTAAAACACACCCACCCCACCCATACACATCATATATGCCTGCCACCGCACAACTAGTACTTTATTTATACATATAATTATTTAATATCATATCAAATTTTGTATATTTCTTGGTATTCTAAATAATAATAGTAGTTAATAATAATAATAATAATAATAGTTATAGAAAGCGATCATTATAGAATATAGAATATAGAATGGACTCAAAATCTCATAGTTCCAGTTCAAGAAATGAAATGATATCACTCCCACCTCCACCTACACCTTCGCCTCCATTGGCTAATACTACTGCAGTTTTATATCAGACAGATGAAAGCGAAATTATGAAAAGTCATAAAAAACAACAAATAGCTTATACTTTGTCACCAATACCACCACAATCAACATATCCAACAACTTCTCAATTTGGCCTTCATCGTAATCTTCATTTTCAAGCACCTCTTCAACAACCACAACCACAGCTTCAACAACAAAAACAGTCACAAAATTTAGAACAAGATTTTGGTTTAGAAATGAAATCGTACAAGAAAAGTAGTAGTAGTCTGAGTAATAATAGTATTAATAATATTAATCATAGTAGTAATAGTAGTGGTAGTAATAGTAACAATATTTATAACAATAGTCATAGTGAAGAATCAATTACTCGAGGTAATACAAATATATTAAAATATAAAAGTTCATCTGGTAAAAACCAAAGTGTTCCTATATCGATGTTGCAATCACTATCATCTAAATCACCAACTTTGACCACTTCTTTCTCTTCTCCTGCCCTTTCCAGTGTGACACCACTTTCACCTACAAGAAGCATAGAAACTATTCAATCACACCATAAATCCAGTTTGCAATTGCCAGACATTAAAAACGATGAAAAAGATTTAGATGCTCCTATCATTGGCTTACCAAAGATACCATTCTCTTCTGGTGGACCATCAAACCACGGTGCCATGGGTAGCAGCCAAGATGAAGGTAATATTAGGAAATACCATCCATATAATAAAGGTAGTTCTTCAAAATCTTCATCCACTTTATCATCACCACCACCATCACCTTCTCCATCGCCACAATCTTCCCAACAACAAGCATCCAATAGTTATAATGATAATATACCAGTATCACCATCTGTATCTAAAAGTAAATCAAAGAGTAAATCACAGCAATCACAACAATCATCCCAACAATTATCACAGCAATATTCTCAACAATCTCAATCTCAACAAACTCAATCCCAACAACAACAATCTCAACAATCTCAACAATCTCAACAATCACTACAGTCTCAATCTCAGCAGTCCCAATACCAACAATCACAACAATCATCTCAAGAATCAATTCAAATATCTTCATCACCACCTCAATTAACACGTTCTGATACTACATCTATCCTGCACTCTAAACATAGACCAGCTCGTACATGGTCAATGTCTGATATGGCCAAGTATGGGGCCGACCATTTTGATTTCCTAAACTACAACCTAGATAAAGATATCTCTCCAGACAATGCCCACAACAAGGATGAAACAAACTTTTTGTTTTATAGAAAAGTATTGGCAGTTTTAATTGGTATCAAACCAAAATCTATTCTCTTTACCAACCAAATGGAATCATTTTTCAGTGGTTACTTTGTTCTCTTGGATGATAAATACCAACCCATCTATGAAGAGCCTAGTAGTGGGGGCAGCAGCAGCAGCAGCAGCAAGATTAGGGTAGGCGAAGAAGAAGGGGTGCCCTTGAGGTACAGCAAGTCCAAAGAGTTTGAAGGTGACAAACAAGTCAAACGTCTTGGTGATTTCAAAGACTTTAGATTGGGTTTCAGAATAATTAAGCAAGACACATCAAAGATTTATAAAGTTCCACTCTTTCAATTGCACATCAACCAAATCATTTTGCCCTGTCACTTGGAAAACAATGGTAGAAATAATACAAACAATGCCAACAGCTTTATGTTTCACAATGATCCACCCACCACTTGTACAAATATCCAAAATCAAAAATGGTTTTGGCACTTTATGTTGGAGAGTGTAAAGATCCTTATGCTCAGTTGTGAATGCAATGTCACACACAGTAGATTTTTAAAAGAAAGACATCTATTCACACCCACAGACGGTGAGATTGCCGAACACTATTACAAAAACTTTGAACGTCAAAACACTGCCCCTAACCTCACCACTCCCGTGTCGCGTAGTAATTCAAAGTCTATAAATCCACCAACAACACAAAATACTTCCTCAACACAATTGTTGGAATACCATAACGCATTCCTAGCTGACTATCAGAAATCACAAGGTCAAATGCAAAAAACATTGGATTCTCATTCCCAATCAATTGATTATCTCAAAGATGAATGTAAAAATATTAAATCTTCAATCTCTGACTTAACCAACACCATGATGAATGAGTTCCAAGGTATAAAACAACTCCTCAACCATTTAGCTAGTTCAAGTAATAATAATAATAATAATAGTAATAGTAGTGCGAGTAGTAGTATTGGTAGTGGTATCAGTAGTAAGAATAGTAATATTAATGGTGTTAGTATTGGCAGTAGAAGTAGCAATAACAGTAATAATAGTAACAATGGTAAGGGTGAAAGTGACTCTAGTGATAATGATAGTGGTAGTAGTAAATATCTAAATGCTAATAATAATGGTAGTAGTATAACGACTAATTTAAATAATTACGACAGAAGAAAAGAGCAAAAATCCTCCAGTGCTTTAAATACCACTTTACCTCACAAAGAGATGCAAGGGGTAGTATCTATCCGACCAAGCTTAACCGCTCCTGCCACTGATACTCAGCAAAAAGAATTATCAAATTCAGACTCTATGGATTTTGAAAATAGTCAAATCTCTACTCAACAATCGACACCAACTAGTTCATTCACTAAATCTTTATCTTTACAATCATCTTTCTCATCTTCATCTTTATCTTCACAATCTTTTTCTTCTTCTCCCCCCACCCCGCTCATTTACAAATCACCAACCAATCGTCATCATCAAATTGATTCTCTATCAAATGAGAATTTTTCAGAAGATCAATTATCATTATCAAGTGCAGTTTTTAAACGAACTCCCTTATCAATAAATCATAAAGATCAAAACATTACAAGTCCAACTCTAGGGTCATATAATACTAATCAACAAAAACAATACACAACGCCATCATCATCATTGTCATCATGTACCAATTCAATTTTAGATTCTCAAAGCTCTACACCATCACTATCACCATCACCAACACCAACACCAACACTAACACTCCTAACACCACCAATCAGTAATACACCGTTTCCCACTACTAATACCAGCACTATCACCACACATCAATCAAGCGATGATGAATCTGAATTGCTTTGGCGACAAAATCAGTTAAGAGATAAACATAGGAAAAAGGTATTAAATTTAAAAGACTCTGTTCTCAAAACTTTAAATCCAACAAAATTTTTAAAGAAAAGAGAAGAATACGTTAATGCCGTTCAGAAATTTAATGAAATATATGCTAATTCACCCAAAACGAAAATGCTAAAGATTAACGATGATTTTCCTCAAACAACTCACGACGTTTTTGATTATTTCGAAAAACATAGTTTATCCACAAAAAAACTAACGCAAACCAAAAGGTAAGAGCACTCTATTTTATTTTTTATTTTTCTTTTCCTATCCTAACCCGTTTTCTTTTTTATTGTTTAGATATAAAAATCGTAATAATAATAATAATAATAATAATAATAATAATAATAATAATAATAATAATAATAATAACAATAATGATAATAATGGTACTGATCCCAAAATGGTCTGAAATGATAATGAAAAAACAATAAGTGTAAATAATGTAAATACAAAAAAAAAAAAAAAAAAAAAAAATTAAGCAAAGACTGGAAAAAGATATCTCTTTGTACAAATAAAATTTATTATTAAACAAACTATATAAATATTTGATTTCTTTTCTACACAACCTTTTTTGATTTTTATACAAGACATTATTTACAATGATATGGATGAGTTTGAACTACTTGGTGTGATCGAGGTGCTCTTTGTTGGTATTACTACTTTATTGTTGTGAACATCAAATCTTAACATTGCACGGATTGCTTTAAATTAAAAATGTTAGAGGTGCAAAAAAATACATTATAGTGTAATAGTAATCATAATAATACATACGAGATCTACAAATAGGACATTTTATGCTAACGTTCCTCATAATCTCTGCACAATTGTGACAAAGACAAAAGTGACGGCATGGAATTGCCAAAACATCTTTTAGTTCATTTAAGCATGCAACACATTCCCTATTTTCTTCTGAATAGTTTTCTAATCCATAGATATCATGAACTATAAAGGATTTTTGATTCATCTATTATTATATTTATATTGAGAAAAAGAGTGTTAAGAATACAATTATGAGTATAACAAACACCAACCGATCTATCTATTATTTTACAAAATACATACAAATGTTTTTTGTTTCAAAGGTTTTAATGCCAATGTTTTATCATTACATTTTAATAGAGTCAAAAAAGTTAGTTGGCATTTCAATAATTTAGGTTCTTCTGTAGTTGTCGTAGTGGTAGTTGTAGTGGTTGTAGTTGTAGTTGTAGTGGGTGAGGTTGAGCTACTAGGTGTATTTTTAGCTACATCTGATTGACTTTGTTTTTCAAATGATTCTATTATTGTATCGTATTAGTGATTCTGAAAAAGAATAGTATCACATTAATAATACTTACTAGTTCTTATTGAAACTATAACAGGGTATATAGCCTTTTCAAAGTTACAATTTATAAGTTCAGATTCGACAAACTGTGATAAATCTATATAATTCTCAGATGTCAATTCAAAAACCTGATCCAATTCACCAGGGAATTCAAATGGTCCTAAATGAAGTTTAGATGAAATCCTAATATATAATGAATGAGATACTATTAGTTATTATTGTTGTTATCGGCTTGTATATTATGATTATGTGTAATTACATTTCATTTGCATTTGAATTTTCATTTTCTGTACATATAAAATAGATATCTATAAGACAAGGCTCCTCTGAATCAAACTTGAATGATAAATTATATATTCCCTGTGCATTTAAATCTGATGCTGTACTAGTTGTTGTAGTTGTAGTAGTTGTAGTAGTCGTTGTTGTAGTTGTAGTTTTATTACTATCTGTAGCATCATCTATTTTTTCTAAAGTAAAGGTGGGTTGTTGAGAGGGTATTTCATTATCACCTCCGCCACCATTACTATCTATTCTATCAAAGGTGATGCTCTCTTTATGGATATTTACAAGACTTTTTATGATATTTGTTGTATATATTTGGGGAAGAATCGAAGATAACGAAGTGAGGGGTAACCCATCGACAGAGTTGTTTTGGGTAGCATTTCCTGCTTCAATATCTACGTTTGCATTGTTGTTGCTATTTTCATTGTTGCCATAGTTACTATTAAACTGACGAATAAAATTGGAAAAGGAGGTATCCCCATTTTGGTTATTGTTTGGGCTAGTCAAGACAGAACCCATTTTCTATAAATATATTGTTGTTGCTATTGCTATTGCTATTGCTGCTACTGTTGTGTTGCGTTGTTGTTAACAAAAATAGTAAAATGGTAAGATGGCAAGTATAATGTGATGTGTAAAGATGGGTACTTGTACAAATAAAGTAATGCTTGAAACAACAAAAATAAACTCTGTAATCTCTATATCGAGATTATGATACTGAATGAAAACTAGAAGCTGCTTTGAAAGTAAACTCCCCCTCAACCAAATTTCCACTAGCACCAGATTAGGACAAAATAATCTTGTAAACAGAGACACAACTACACAATGACAAGGCAATCAATGGGCAGCGCAAATATTAATGAATTGATTCAATCAATTAATGAAAGGCAAAACCGTAAATTGAATGGATAGTTTCCTTTTATCTAAAGAATGAGAGATTACTAATAAAATTAATTAATGAAATGGGGGTGCAAAGGTGAAAATTTTTTATTATTTTTTTTATTATTTTTTTTTTTCAAAATATCAATTTGGCATGAGAATTCACACAGAGTCTCACACATTCTAAAAAACGGTAAAAAACCAAACTGTTTAGTAATCTCGCAAGGGTGTTAATTGTTTTTTTTTAAAAAAATCATATGATGATATACGATCACACTGATCAGATAAATCGATCTTTGGGCAGAGTAACCTTTTTTTAGTTTTGAGTTATTCATTATTACATCAATCGTCTCTGTTCTACCCATTTATACACTTCGCCCACCCCTACCATTCTTGCTTTGCACTTTTTTTTTTAAAAATTTTTTCTTTCATTGCTTTAATTGAGCGTGCTTGGGCAGATTTTGAAGATATTCAACAAACCAATACTTAAAAATAAAAAATATTGATAAAAATTTGTGAAAAATGAAAAAAAAGGGGGGGCTTTCACAAGGGACTTTTTTCATTGAGGAGATATTTATGAAAATTTTGTGTACTGTCATTGCGAATTGGTGAGAAGCGCAAACTACTCAACACATCAAATGGGTAGAGAGTGGGAAAACCTCTCAAATATCCTTTTTCGTTATTTTTATTAAGGAAAAAAATTGGTTTGAAAAGATTTAACAAATCACCTCCCCAATATCATGTTGCACAGCAAATCTTTAAAAATTAGAGATACCAATAAGAAAATAGAAAAAAAACCATTATAATACAATTTAATATTATTTAAAATTTTATTTAATTCTTTATTTTTAAACTATTATAAATAGAGTAAAAAGGCCACTTTATTCTATTTAGTTTAAGTTACTCTTTTATTTTTAGTTGATTGTGTGTTATTGTAGTCCACCTCTCACCCATTAGCCATATCTTTTCATTTCTCAGTATCCATTTTTTCAATTTTCAAAAAAAACAATACTAATCTCAACAGTTAACACTCACACACACACACACAAACACAATCTCAGATAAATATATTCCAAGTGTTATTTTTATACCAAAATCACATTACTGTGCTGTTTTTAGATCCATTTTTTCAACAATTTTGTTTAGGTTTTTTTTTTTTCTTATAATCATTTAAATCCCTAGTTTTGTTTTTAAACACAAACTTACATCCAATCAAATTATTTTTTTTCATTAATATCAATCAAAATTATTATATATCACTTGTTTTTCACCAGACTCAATCATGATTGAAATATCTACTATTTTATCTTATTTGCCAGGTTTTCTAATTTCTGTGTTTATTGTCTATTCCACTTACAATTATTATCAAAGAAAGGTGGCCCAAAAAAAATGGGAAAAGAGATTTGAGGAATTGGATATCAAAAATAATGATCATGTCGATGAAATTATCAAACAAATCGTTGGTTTTGATTTCCCCTTAGAGATGTTTTTGTCTTTAAATTTTGCCTTTTATAGAACTTTTTGTAGTCCAACCATTTCCAATGTTTACAAAAAGACCGGTATAATTGCTGGAGATTGTGAAAAACGTGCCAATGATACAGATCTCCTCATGCACACATGGATGGATTATGGTGTTGATAGTGAAGAGGGAAAAGCTTCCATCAGCCACTTAAATAAAATCCATGGTCTCCACGCCAAGGTCACAAGAAATGTTGACTTTCTCTTTGTTCTTTGCTGTTTGGCTGCCGATGCATGTGATTTCTGTGAGTCTTATGGATCAAGAAAAATCCAATATCGTGAACAATTGGCCATCTGGGAATTTTATAAAAGAGTTGGTGCTCGTATGTTGCTCAAAGATATTCCAAACACTCTTGAAGACTGCAGAAAGTTTATTGAGTGCTACACTGAAGACAACAGACAATCACGTGTTAACCCCGACGGTGGAATGTTGACTGAAGCATTCACCAAGCTCGTCATCCATTGGTACTATGCCTTACCAGAATTTGTTTGTAGAATGGCTGTTAGCGTTTTAATTTATCAAATGAGTGAAACCTTCCATCGTAAATTGGATCTCGCTAAACCAAAACCATGGGAATTTGCTCTTATCAATGGCGTTTTGAGTATCAGAAAGAATGTATTGAAAATCCTTCCACCAAGAACTGTCCCCTATAAAGTATCTGATGAAGTTATGAATGGATTCTATGGTTGTCCAGTTTCCAAAGAAACCTTATCTAAAGTTGGTCCAATTGACATGCTTGCCAAAATTTTGGATTAAACATTTTAAATTAAATAACCAATGTCCAATGCGTCCGTCAATGTTTACAATAGATCATATTTTGATCTCTAAAATCAATAATTCCGTACATGTACATTATTATTTTCCCAGATTAATTATTTTTTTAATTCATGATAATTTCTTTTAATTCACAAACAAAAACAAAAATGTATTTTTAATAAATTGGTTAATTTAGCAATTTAATGTAATCATTTGTTTTGGTTTGGATCAAAATCTTCTTTTTGTAGAATATAATTCAATTGATTGAAAAAAAAAAAAAAAACAAAAAAATACAACAAATGCTCGATTTTTACAAATTTGTCATGCTTTTCCTCAACGCATATGATTTAAATGAATAAAAAGGATCCGATAGAAGAAGAGATAAAAAGGGATGACCAGGATACCAATAGTAGTATAGATGAACAATCAGATCATGAGCAGGAATATGATACTGATAGTGATAATATAGAGGATTTTAGTATGTATTGGTTTGTTTAGAATAGAAATAACGATTCAATTATTAATACTAATACTGACTACTACTACTTAGATAACCACACTCAAGAAGAAAGAGATGCATTATTATTTGATGATAATGAAGATGAAGAAAATGAGGAATGGGTCAAAAAGAACTTTTCAAGATCAACAAATATTCATGAACAACCATCATTATCATCATCTGCGACTAAAACAAACAAAACAAGTAAAAAAGGTATGTATGTTTGCTAGAGTTAGGAATAGTAGCAGTAATATTAATATTTAAACATTACTATTATAGATAAAAAGTATGAAATCTATCTAAGTTGCCCTTGTTGTTTTACTCTGTTGTGTATTGATTGTCAGAAACATGATGTTTATAAAAACCAATATAGGGCAATGTTTACAAAGAATTGTAGAGTTGATTTTAGTAATCGTTTAGTTTATAAAGATATAGAAAAGCCTAAAAGAGATAAAAACAATCAACAACAACAACAACATACTGAACAGGAACAAGGTGAAGAAATTGTAGAATACTATCATTCAGTTCTTTGTGCAATTTGTGATACTCAAGTTGGGGTGTTTGATAAAGATCATGTCTACCATTTCTTTAATGTTTTTCCTTCCTAACCATAACAATAACAATAATAAGATAAACATAAACAATTTGTATATATACATCATCAAAACATATTATGATTTGTGTATTTTAATTTAATTTATTAGTTTTAAATAATCTTGTACTTGATCGGGATCAATATTGTATCGTTTTAAAATCAAATCTGAATCGCCTAAACTATCGATATGCCATTTTGTAAAGATCAAGTTTTTTTCAAACTCAGAGAGATTACCATTCAACGCACCTTGAGCCTTTAGATAAGCCAATGTCATGGCTACACTAACACTAACATTAAACGACTGAACCATGCCAGACATTGGCAAAAAAAATGTTTGATCACTCTTTTCTTTTAATTCGTTACTGACACCAACTACTTCATTTCCAAATACCAATGCTATCTTTTCTTGTTCTCTGACTATATAATCATCATTACTACTATTACTATTGCTATTTATACTATTACTTTCAATTAAATATTTATTATATATCGATTCGGATAGATTTGCATCATTGTTATTGATACTATTGAATATTGATTTAAATTGGTTGGGTAGTTGATTGTAATTGTTTGATTGAAACACTAGTTTGTCAAATTGAAATGCTCGCTCTGTTAGATCAGACGTCCAAATAGAGTATCCTTTTTCTTTTAAATGATCTACACAGCTTGATACATTTGTGTGTTTGACAACATTTACCCATTTCTCTGATCCCATAGAAACTGCATAGCCACCTTTATACAACGGTGAATCTGAGCTGCTATTATTATCTTGTATTTGCTGCTGTTGCTGTTGATCTATATAGTGTTGTTGTCTCGTCAAAGAGTTTATTGCTCGACTATTCACATTGTCGTTGGTCAATGCTTGAGAAGCTGTAAAATCTTGAAGAAAAGATCTATTTTCTATTAAATGTATATTATGAATCCCCATAGCATCACATGATCGCGTTATTGCAGATATATTGCCAGGATTTCCTACGTTTTCCAAGACGATGGTGAATCTACTGGTTCTGTGTCGAATTGCGCTGTCCAACTTTGAATATCTTTTATCACCGATAAAAGGTCTGAGAGTGTGTCTAACTTTTGTTAAATACTCTATCACATGACCATTGGAGTATATTTTCAGCAAATGATTTAGTTTATCCATCGTCACACCTCACACCAAACATTCGTTCAATACAAAACGACACAACCACAACGACAGAGGTGAATATTCTTTTTTTGTAAAAATTTGCAGAAAAAAAAAGAGGTCCATCACTCAAATGGACCTTCTTTCAAATTGTAATTTAAATACATATCTCTTAAATCCTCTCCTTACAATTAATGCAATAAATGTAAGTATCTATACAATATAAAACTTTCAAATTTAATACATACTAATATATGTATTTTTTATTAGAATCGTAGTAGATGTTAGAGTTTTTTAAATAATAAAGTGGAGTTGGCCAACAGGGTATGAATGTACTTGATCCAATAAAAGGAGAGATTAAAAACTAACTTTAATACACCTTAGATTTCTCTGAACAAGAATCGAATTGTCACAATGACACAAAGCTCATTCTATAGTTCAATTGGTCAAATTGTAGGTAATCATACTCTGTCCCAATTATTCAGTGAATCATTATCAAACAACTATTAATGTGTTTATCTTTTTGATCATGTAGATGGATACAATATCAATGTTTGTTCAAAAGCAGGTTCAAATAGTTGTTGTGCATAAACACTGAGAAAGAGATGAAAAACGTTAATGATCAAAATCAATGATGTAATTTCCTCATTATTTTATCTTGTTTGGGTATACATTTAATGCTATGATAAAATACTTTATTAATTATTAATTAAATACCAAATGGATCTATTGAAATATATGCACTGCTAGTATGATTAACAACAAATTGAAAATGATCGAGCTCACTTCTTGAAGGGATTCTCCATGTTTCATATGTTTTGGTGTAGCCAATTTGATTATCTAGAATAACTTTGTTTGGAATACAACCAAATTTCATATCATCAGGACAAGTTTGAGAGATTAAAACCGATTTAAATGAGACTGTGTATTGATAGTATTTTGGTATGCTAAATTTATCAAATGCATCTCCAAAAAAGTGAAATGATATACCAATAATATCACCTAAATATTTTGGAAGAATTGTTGGGGCAAATGTGCCTGAAATTAGTGCATCTGTATATTTACCATGACTTCCAAAAATTGTACGTTTCAATCCGCCGCAATAAAAATCTGCACAAGGGGCATCAACTTTGAAATCAGTAAATTGTATTGTTAATTCATTTGGAGGAGGTTTGCTATTAACAAACTTTGATCCAGCAGGTCTCATTCGATATTGTCTAGTACTAAGTGTACTAATGAGTTTAAATTCGTCACATGATGATAATACTATAGGATTGCCATTACTGCCAATAAATTGAATTGAACGTAAACCCTGTTCATCATTTAAGTCAAGACCAAATAAGGAAAAAGATTTGTCAGCGGGAGTTGCAAATAGTACATCTTTAGTAAAGCCAAATGGTGTAGCTTGATTTTCAATTTTTACTTTAACAGGTTTTGATGCTGAATTGAAACTACAACCAATTAAAACATAGAGGCCTTGGGTTTTACCAAGACTATTGATTAGACTGTCAATAGATGCATCTTTTGGATTCGTGTATTTGAACTTTAATTGCTTTAATAATCCTTTAAAGATTCTTTGTTCTGCCTCCTCCCAAATTTCCTTAACGTTAAAACCACCTTTGAAATACCAGCTGCTTGGTAAAATATCACTAACAAATCCAATAGCACCTTCAATTGGAGCTGGTAATTTATCCAATGAATTTGTCCAGGTTTCAAAGGCATTTGGCTCCTCTTCTCCGTAGCTGCCAGGTGCTCCACCGACCACAGTTAGAGTTGATCTTTTTGAATTCTTAATATACTCCTCCATTTGGGCTTGGCTTGTCGATTTATCAATACTACCTCTTTGTGATGCTTTACCTTTAAATATACCCGCTGAGACAGATACAGCTAGTGCATAATTATTATTTTTTTCAATTTCATATGATGAAACTTTTTGTAGGTAACTATTTTCAATTGAGGTCAGTTGTTCCAACTTTCCACCCAATGTAGCACTCTTGTAGAAACCAGATCCATAGTTGTTAATAACTTTAATCATATTTTCAGTAGTCATGTTTTTGGCGTACTGGGCATCTTCATGTTCATAATAAGCATTGCCAATATCTTGAATAAACCTTGGATTCCATCTATACGGTTCAACCATATTAATCTTGTACATTTTACATAAAACTGTAGATTGATAAAAATTACGATCAAAGTTATCTTGAGTTTCATTAGCTTTCTTGGAGTTTTCACTATGGCCGTAGCTAACAGCCACAGTTACAGCTTTATAATTTCCATTTATATTATTTGAAATGCCCCACTTTTCAGCTTCATTTTTTGAAAATGCACTGGCTGATGAAAAAAATTTCATTGTGGAATCTGAAGTGCATTGTGGTGAAATTTGGGCATTTACCCCAGGGGGTACAGTGTATACTGTATCTCTATAGTGGAAATGAACTACCGAGAATGATGTTTCATCGCAATATGTGTGAGCAAACAAAGCAGTTGGTTTAGATTTACCTGTTGACAAATCTATACCTTGTGACATATATTTAATACCAGGAAGGGTTGATAAGTATTGGGTATTCAACAATGTACCAATTGTATCTTGAATCGGATAATAATAGCTTTGAAGAGGTAATGCAGGACTAGTTGGTGAGCAATTTGGCTCAAATTGATCATGACAATCAATTAAGCATGTAGAAGGCTCTTCATTACAAATACCATCTCCACATTCAATCTTTTCAATTAATGAGATAAATGATGAAGGAATAAGGGAAAATTCATCTTGTGAACTAGTTCTCCAAAATAGATCCAACTCTCTTTGGAAATCATTGGTGGCAGTGAAATAAACTTCAATAAAATGGGGCTTTTCACTTGAGAGCAATAGCTTTCTTTCAAAGGTCATTTGATTTTCATCTCCGTTGGTTTTAAAAAAATTATCAAATAAAACTCTGCCATCAAGATACACAATAGTAGCAAGGTTTGATGTTTGTAGCTTGAAATAATAATCACGAGTTTCAGTGATTGATAATTTTGAACTTAATTTACCAGATATTAGAACTTTTCCTTTACCAATAAGTGCAATAATTGATGGAAAACTTAAGAAATCAATTTCGATTGGATTACTATAATTTGTAAAAGTTTGTTTAGGTTTGCTTATTTCATAATCAAACTTTTCAAATTTCCAACCTGGAACAAGTTCGGCAACACAGTCAATGGGACAATTTTTAAAACTTTCACCAAGAGTTGGTTCACAGATACCGTTGATATTACAAAATTGTTGATCTAAAACTTGATCAGCAGTGCAGTCAGATGGACAATTTTCATTTGTTTCAATAAACAAATCACATATACCATCTAAATTACAATCACTTAATCCAGATGTAATTGTATTATTACAAAGAGAACCAGAATTTATTTGATCATACATTTCACAGGCACTACTACAAGAAGATGTAAAATATGATTCAGTAGAGTCAACTCTAGTTGCCATTGGACCACATTGAATATCTTTAACAAGATTATTTACAAATCTAGAATTTGATATTTTAGAAAAAGATTGATTGATTTCGATTATAGAAGATGAACCAAGGTTTGATAAAAATAAACATGATTTTATATCCAATACCTCTGCACTTGAAAAGACAGCAGATCCTAGTTGAGCAGAGTTTGACATAAATATAATATTCTCCAATGTTGTCTCTTGATTTTCGGTATAGATAGCTCCGCCTTTAAATGCTACACAATTTTTGATAATAAATCCTTTAATCAATAATGTTGTGCTACCAATTGCTTTGAATGCATAAGAAGTACTTTGACAATCTATTATTGTTTTATAATTTGGATTTTTTGATCTATTATATAATTAAAATTCAATTATTATTTATTAGTTTTAAAAAAAAATATTTAAACATTACTATCTTACCTTATTTCTAAGTTGAAATCTATATTGATTTGTTGATTGTCTTGGCCATAGTATTCGCCTTGGTCAACTAATAAAACAATTGAATCTAATTTTAAAGCTGATAATGTATTAATTGCTTCTCTAAAAGTTGAAAAAGGTTTTTCTTCACTACCACATTCACTTTGACAAAGGGAGTTTGAACTTAAATAAAATGTAGGATTTGTAGATGCATCTACTATTTTTTTCCAATTAATGATTATTATTTTAATTATAGTTTTAAAATATAAATAAATACATACATCCTAATATAAGGTTAATTAAAGAAGAGATGAGAAATGTTAATATTAAATATCTCATTTTTTATTTATTTTTCCCTCCACAGTTTTGTTGGAATTTGATAAAGACTAACCAATTCTCGGTTTGAAAAATCACCTATTGAACCCTCGAGCGATAAAAATGAAAATGTTTTGATTTTTTTTAAATCAAATCAAAATGCATTACACAGATCTCGTGAAATCGGGGATTTTTTTAAAATTCATATTTTTTGAAAACCTTGAAAAACAATTAATGGGCAGATTCAAAAAACCTTGTCCAATAAAAAGTTAGGTCTTGAGGCTCGAATCAAGATAAGGTCCTGTGAGTGTTGAATTGGATGAAAAATTATATCAAAAAATATTCTTTTTTTTTTTTTTTGTTGAAGTTATCGGGGCAGGAGTTTTGACTTATTATGTTTTTTCATGGTTCTAAATAGAATAGTACCCTATTTAAATTTCTAGAAATCTGAAAACGGTTTAAATTCTTTCACAACCTTTTTTGAAAAGAAACTTACCTCGTCCATATCTTCTGAAGATATTGTTCGGTTTCTTACTACATTCTTTTTTTTTTTATTTTTTTATTTTAAATACATGAAATAGAAAGCAGAATTTGAATTTAAAGAGTATACCCTTAAATCAATCAAAGCAAATAGTACGGTAAATGATGAAATATCTGTATTTATTTATTTTTCTATTTGTTGGTATGTGTAAAAATTTGTTTAAAAAAAAAGCTCCATTTGAAAAAATGAATTTTGAAAAAAAAAAACGAAACGATTGAATTAATTTTTTTTTAAAACAGGGATTTCGTTGGGTCTTGAGTATAAAACCTCATCCCTAAAGATTTATAATGATAGAAGTTTATCACCTTTAAGTTTAACATCGACAGGATGTGCTTCATTGCAATACTATGTAGCGTTTCAAGGTACAGAGACTGTGGACAATATTAAATGTTTACAGGATGGTATCTCTTCATTTACATGGGCTTTAGTAAAGACTACTTCATCAAATAAAATATATGAGATTAGTTTTGATACTACATATCAATTGGATGGTCCATTATTAAGTATATCTGTTATTACTGCAGCTAAAGAAACATTATATATATTAAATAATTCCCCAATAGTTTGTAAAAGTAGGTAATAATATATAAATATTAAAACAAATAAATAATATTAACAAAAATAATAAATAATAATAAATAATAATAATATAGGTATCAATTCTCAATTTAATATTAATCATAAACCAATTATTAATTTAATGGATAGTGAATTGCAAATGGAACTTGTTACAGATACTAAACAATTTTATAAAACTGATTTAATTGGTTTTACTTGTACGGTATATGACTCTTTGTGGTCCAGTACCTGTATTCTTGCTCAAAATGAATATTCTTCAGAAATATTTATTATTAGAGTCCCAATTACTACCGACCTTTATAAAAAAGATCAAATTAGTGTTTCATTATCTTTTCTAAATAATATTATCGTTCAATTTGAAGATCTTACTACTCCATTTAGTGTTGGTACTGCCACTTTAACACCAACTATGGTCTCTTATCCAGGCAATTCATCTCTCCAAAATGATTATTTAACTGGTAAAAGTGGATCTATAATATTATCTACTAATTCCAAAGATGGTAACACTGGAGTGCTTCTCTCTACTCGTGGAGATAAAGTTATTTCAAGTTTCCGTACATCATTAGGCTCTCCTGACTCTAAAACATTACATTCATTCATCAATTATGATTTAAAAGAACTTGAAGATCCAAATATTAAAGTTTTTTATAAAACTTTAGAAGCAAATCAAGTCGTCTTAAATTCAACTGATATTACTATGAATTTAAATTGTAAGTATTGTTATTATTATTATTATTTTCTATTTAAGATAAATATACTTGATTATTTATTTATTTATTAATATTAATAAATATATAATATATATTAATTATATAATAGTACCTCCTAGTAATATGAATGTGGCTGCTGACGTTACAAATGACTCTTCTGCAAAGTTACCAATCCTTAAAGTGAGAGCAAATGATGTATCAATTTCTAACTCTATTAATGTAGTCTCAAGCTTTGGGTCATTAAAAGTTCCATTCCCATTTGGTATTAAAAAACAAGGTGCCCAATATAATTATGCATCTGATCAAATATATCCATTTGTTTTAAATTCCGAAAATTCATTAACTGTTGACAATGAGAAATGTATTAAAGATACTAAAGTTGTCATTCCTTCAACTAGTTTATTAACAGAAGGTATGTATTATCGAATAATAATTTAAAATTATTAATATATATATATATTAATAATATTATTATAATTAATAGATAAAATTGCACCATTATATTCTATTAAATCAAAAAGAACATATGGTTCATTTATTACATATCAACTTGGTATTACAGATCAAGTTAGTGGTGTATATAATATTATTTGTTTAAATACAAATGAAGAATTTTTTGCAATGGATTCTAAAGTTTCAGGGTCAATTACCAATGGTGTATTTGAAATTACAATTGATTTATCAAAATTAATTTCATCCTCATCTAATCTTCTTTTAAAAATCATCGACTTGAATGGTAATACAAATTCATTCCAAGGTGATAGTATTTATTTTGATGAAAATCTTACTTTTCCATTTGATTTATTCTCCTCTAGTATGTATTATTTAGTAAATAATTTCAAAATATATTTATATATATTAATATTATTTTTCAAATCTTTTATTTTTTAGAAATATATTTAAAAGATATTATTGATTTTGAATTTAATTCAAATATTTTTGAAACTTCTTTTAAATCTCAAAAGAATTCATTATTTTTTAATTTAATTAATGGGGATAAAAGTTTTGAACCAATACTTAAAGTTTTAAATAACAATGGTTTTAGATCCTTTAAAGGTTCATTTGATCAAATTATTCAAAAATATCGTATTGATTTTGATATTCCAACTAAATCATCATCTCAAATACTCCACTATAAACTTGTCTTCCCTGGCTCAACATTTTCATTTAAATCTCTTCAATCTTATTTTGGTGATGTTGCTATTATTAATATAACAAACACAAATATTGATAATTATCCACCAATGTTTAGCAAAATTACTTTTATTGGTGGTAGTAATCAAACAACTTTATCATCATCAACTCCAGTTGGCCAAATTGGTTGGTTGTTTACAATTAATGATCGTCCTAGTGGTTTCAAATATGGTAATGTTACGGTTATTACAAATTTAAATCCAAAGCCAAAGGTTTATTCATTTAGTCTTGATGAAAGAGTATCAGGAAACTTGTTATCAAGCATTTATCAAGTACAGTTTGATGTTTCTGCAAGTTTGCCAAGTCAAGTTTATATAATTTCATCTGTGACTCTCGTTGACTCTAATGGAGTTACATCATCTTATCCACCAAAACAAAATCAATTCTCACCATTCCATGAACTTGATGGTTATTCTCATAGTATCTCTGTCGTCACACCTAAAGTAGTTGAAACAACTTTGCCAATATTAAGAAGCTTTGTTGTAGGTCAAATTAATAGAAAGATCACAATTACATTCTCAACCACCGATACTGGGTCTCTAATCTCTACTGATCATGTACCAATTATTTATTTAGTTGGTTATCAAGGAAGAACACAAGAAATCACACCAACTCTACTCTACACTGCACTTAATATCTATACTTATGAAGCGACTTTTAGTATCGATTATTTATTAGCATACCATGGCTGTTTAATTTCAATTTATGGTATCTATGATCGTGATTTAAATATCAATGGTTATTCATCAATGGATCTTAAGTCACTTGGCTTTACATACTACATTAAAAAACAATGGACTATGGAGCCAGTCGTTGACTCCCTTACATCCATTGGCCAAAATGGTGGTTTATTAACAATCTATGGTAAAAGATTTGCCTCATCCAGTTCAAAGATTGATTCAAAAACAATAACACCAATCTATACATCTGCAAATGTTATCGTGTATGATTATCCACCAACATTGGTACAACAAACTATTAAAATCATTAGTCCAGAGAGCGTTGAAATTAGTGTTACTATTAAACCAACTCTACCAGTCTATCCAACTAATAACGTCATTTACGTCGAGTTAAAATCCAATTGTAAAACCAATTGTGGTTCCTATAATTCACCATATCCATCACTATCACTAGCTTTAAAGAATACATTAAAAAGAACAACAATTATCCTCAAAGATGGCATCTATACAGGTGAAGACAACATGAATTTATTAATTGATTCATCATCATACACCAATATCAGACCTATGAATTCAACATCAAAAGTTGTATTTGACTGTGAAGGATATTCTCAACTGTTTAATGTAAAAGGATCTAAATCGTTTACATTGACAAATATAACCATTGCAAATTGTACATCAAATAGAGGTGGAGCATTGTTTTTTGAAAACTCTATTGTAACTTTGGACAACATCAAGTTCTTTAATAACAGGGCAAATAATGGTGGTGCTATTTATTTATTAAATAGTGAACTAAAGCTTGTAAACTCTTTGTTTAAAGAAAACAAAGTAATTACAAATGGTGCTGCCATCTTTTCTGATTTATCAACTCTGGAAATCAAAGGTTATTTTACAACATTTTTAGATAATACAAACTTTGGTCAAACAACAGCCGGGGCTATTGGTAAAGCAAAAGATATTCTATGTCAAAGCTCTACATTAAAGATTGACGAAGATGCCAATATTAAAGACCCTGGCGTTAAATGTTTACAAGGCTGCAATAGCCTTTATTCTAAAAGAGATGTTTGTCAATCAAACTTTGATACCACTCCTCCTAGTACTTTAAATAGAGCTGCAAAATCAAGCAATAATGATGTTGTGGTTTGTGGTGATAAAGTGTGTTCACCAACGGAATCATGTCTTTCATGTCCAAATGATTGCTCATGTTATGTCGATGGTATGATTCAACAAACTTTCCAACCTGGATGTTCACCAACCTACTTTGTTCCTAATAATCCATTCGAAAGTGGTACCCCCCTTGAACCATGTGTTGCACTTTTAAATACAACATTACCAATTGTTAAAGTTGAAAGTCCATCAAACTATATTGGCACCATTAAAAATATTGTTATCAGATTATTTGGTTATGTTTCAGTTGAAAGTTCTAAGCAAGTTGCATTTAACTTTCAAGGTACAAATTATGGCTTAATTTTCAAGGTTAATGGTCAGCAACAATTTTATTTCAATCAAATTACAACCTTTAATGAAACCAAATCACTCTATCTCGTGGATAAATATGTTCACTTTGTTGAAGTTATCTTATTTACGACAGTAGTTGATAATTCAAAAAGATCATTCTCCTTGTCACCATTTGAAGATTCAACCACCAAACTCTTTTACTCAAATTTAGTTTGTGGAGATGGAGTTTTAAATGAAAGAGAGCGAATTGAAGAAACAACTACAGATAATCCAGATATATTAAACTACTTTTGCGTTTCAGATTTAGATCAACCATTATTTCAAGAAAATCCAGCTTGCGGTGATGGAATTTGTAATGAAGATCCAAACGAATGTTTTAGGGATTGTTTTATTGAATATACACCAGTTTGTCCAGCAACCAAAGTAATTGAGGGGGCTATCTCACCTGGTTTTTCAGTTGGAGATGATACACTTGGTAATCTTATTTCAAATCAATTTATATGGAGACTAGCAGGTAGTGAACATTTAAGTTTTGGTGTCAATATTGTAAATGGTGAGGAAGGTATGGCACCCATATTTCAATTTGACTATTGCCAAGACTCAGCAACCAATGTCCTTGAAGATGTTTATCGTGGTAAACTATATCAAATTCCAGTTGAATTCAATGCAATGGCTGTTCCAGAATGTAACTTTGATACTACAACCAATTCATTCAAGTCAACTCGAGAGATGGCAAGTTCAGAAACCACCAAAATGACATTTGAAGCAGAGGCTAGTTTTAGTGTTAATGCAGGATTTATAAAAGTTGGTGCAGCGGCATCATTCTCTGATGAAAAATCAATTAGTGCTGCCAACCAAATTTCTCGTTCAAACGCACAAAGAGTATTTAAAACAGATTTACTTTGTAAATCAACCTATGTTGAATTAGACACAGAGAGAGTTTCATTCCATCCTAGTTTATTGGATAAATTCGCCAAAATTCAAAATTCACAGGATATGTTGAGTGTCATTGAAACACATGGTACACACTTTTATAAAAAGTCATATCTTGGTGGCAAACTTACGCAAATTGCTGTTACAGATGAGTCTAATATCAATGAATCAAATGAAAATAGCTATACTGAATCTATCAAGGCCTCATTGTCTACATCAATCTCCGGCCCTGTCTATTCAGTAAAGGCAGCAGTTTCTAGTTCCTATGATAGAAATCAAGATTCAAAAACCCAGACAGAAATCAATGATAAAACAACTTTTAGTAAAATCATCACATATGGAGGCCTCCCCGCCGCATTTAGTCCAGCCCAAGATGGTATGTCATCACCCGGATTCGGTGAATGGGCACAATCGGTTGATATTTTACCAGTACCAATAGATTATCAATTATTCCCAATTCATAGTTTAATCAATGAAAAATGGGTTAATCAATATGGGGTAAACATCAAAAAATGTTGGGACGAAGCAGAGGAGATCTTTTATTCTACTAAGCTTTCTCGTAAAAGTGAAAAATATGATGATATTGATTACACACTTATATTTAATACGCTCTTAAAAAATGACACTTTTCATTTTGATCCATTGAATGACGCTCTTATCCTATCTATTAAATACAATGTTATTGGAATTGATGATCCTATAGAAATCGAAATACCAATCACATCATCCTATACAGATAGATTTGGAAACAAAGTTGACACCTTTTTTGGCAATGATATCTTTAATTCTCCTGGCCCTACAAAAACATCGGTCCAAATTGGCTTTTTTGGAGTACCCCCCCGCAGATTAAATGGTTATTCTGAGTATAAAATTGGACATCCTTACCAAAGCGTACAATTCAATCCAAATCGTAATATGCTTTACACTATTCGATTTGATTTTAAGGGACCTGATTTTATAAATAGTGCCAAGAAGCCAGTGATCCGAATAGTAGGATCAATTCCTATTGATTACACTAAAAACCCAAAGATTATTTCATGGAAACATTCTTTAGGTGTCGTTCTCGACCAAAATGGAGTTATTTCAGATGGGTCCAAATATTACGGTATTTCAGCATTTGAATCGAAATGGTCAGACAATTTAAATTCAAATATAGTAGAGGTGTCTGGTAGTGACGATACAAACGTACTAGGCCTAAAATTATGGGGACATGATGTTAAATATGACTATTTGGGCTTTGATGAAACTCTTTTGAGGGTAATTGTTTGTTATCCGGGAATACACAAAACAGGTTGTACAGATAAACTTCGATTGTCGTTTGAAGGCCAAGATGACAACTTTTCAATTTTTAACAAAAAATTAATCATGGATTCTGCCTCTTATAATCCAAGCGAATGGTATGAAACAACTGTTTGGCACTCTTTTGATGTACCAACACCAATCAAAAAGACGAATAAGTTTAAGGCCCTTCATCCTCTAGATAATATTGGTTTGGGAACAAGAATGAATTGGATCAAAGTATTCTATCCTCAACCTCTGAGTTGGAAATTTGATGTTTCAGCATATCACATCAAAGATAATCAAAAAGAAAACCACATGGATGAATGGATAAGCTCAGCAATTTTTAAAGACTCAATGGTATTTGAATTAGAACCAATCGAAAAAATTCCCAAACAACTTTTCTTTTATGCAAATTACAACTATAGAGCCCCAACATATATGTGTCCACATGGATGGGAATATCCTTATTTCCATAACATTTTCAATTCAACTGAGGAAATTGGTAGAACTCAATTTAAAGATGATACTGGAACATACACGTATTATCAGGATGGTCAATTAGGCTATTATCCAGTAGACAAATTTTTTAAATAAATAAATAAATAAATAATATTCTCTGCATTCGGAAAAATTATACCCATGAAATAAAACTCTATAATTACTCATAACGTTATTAATTTGTTTGAATAAATTTAATTTGTTTAAATTTAAATTTAATTTCTATTTTTTTCAATAGATGAGTGAAACATTTTTTTTTTTTGATCACAAATAATCAAAAAAGGCTTTTATTCGCCACTTTCATCACAAATAATCAAAAAAAAATGAAAAAATATTTTAGTTTTTTTTTCAAATTATTCCTACTTTTAAATGTGATATGTTGTTGTTTGGGTAACTATATCCCTACACAGGATACTATTAATTCAATAAAGACTCTATTAGAAAAGACTCAGCTTATAGGAAATGAAAGTGTTTTTGTGCCAATGGGTTTTGCATTTTCAAAAAACCCTCCTCTGGATAAATCTACTAAATTTACAAATGATGCATGGTTAGCTATTAATGGTCAAGTTTTTGAAAAAGAAGAGGAATCAATTGAAATTGGCGACCCATCGTCTATAAAAATCCCTTTTATCATTCAAGTTAAAGAAAAATTAGAAATGGATAAATTGGATACAGAGTCACGTCAAGAGTTGGATAATGTTGATGATAATGAATATGTAGATGATGATCCGGCAACTGATCCAGTTTCTATTATTTTTGAAGCTCTCAATACATATCCTAAATTGAAATCAACTGATCAATTTTATTTGTATACTTTATTTTTACCATCTACCTCTTCCATTCAAAAAATTATTGATCAATCACAAGGCGATGCTATCAGTAAAGATAAGTATAGAAAGTTTACAAAAAAGGAAGATTTGGATGAAAAGTCTGTAGTTAAAAAGGATATTGAAAAAGGGGATAAAGGGTTTCCCAAATGCAAAACTCTTCATATCTTTTTCACCTTTCAATCAAAAAAAGACAAAGCCCATTACAGTGATCTTTTATTATTCAAAGATTCAGAAGAAGAGACGTCAGCATCTTATAGTATCAATGAGGAACAAAAAGTAGAAATTGCTAGATATAACAATCATACCTATTTTACTCTTAGAGATAATCCCAAAGCTGAAAAATCCACTGAAGAAATTGAGATACCTAGTTATCAGGATAGAGTTACATCATACTTTGTAGACAGTGACAAACAACTATTTTTTTCTTCAACTCCAAATGAGTTAAAAATGAGAGCAATTATCATTTTAGAAAGAATTTTATTCCCATTATTTAAAATTCTTTGTGAAGATGATTGGAGAGTAGAATGTTGGTATGTAGTATAATTTTATATTTATTCTAATTATTCTATATTATATATTAATTTCAATATTAAATAAATTCAATTTTGGAATATAGGGACACAACCACAAGTCATCTAACACAAACTTCAGTTATCAATATGGCTGAAAAAACCTTTCTAATGGATTGTATTAATGAAATCGCTGATGCTGATGAGTAATGTATCTTTTTAAAATATTTATTTTAAATATTATTATTGTTTTTTTTATTTTTATGATTTAATATTAATTTATCTTTTATTATTTATTATTAAAGAGAAATACAAAATAAGTTTTATGCAACTGGTCAATATAGAAATTTATTTGAAGCACAAAAATTTAAATTCAATTCACCTATTGCACCATTAACTAGAGATAGAGATATCATTATCGAGAAACCAACAACCAAGGATTCGTTTGTTGAATCTAATCCATTAAGATTGGGTCAATATTATGACTTATTTTTAAAAAGAAATAACAAGCCTTGGTGTCATGGTAAACAAAATACTCTCTTATGTTTTGGTAGAATTGATCCTAAAAAGGTTAAAGATAGTCCAAACAAAGAAATCAAAGCTATAATTGATGATATTCGTTATGAAATTCTTAGATATAAGAAATCACGTTATATTAGCAAATCACATAGAAAATAGTGTGATTTATTATTTTATAATTAATTAGGTGAAAAGTGTGAGCAAGTGGTCAAAGTGTGTGAAAATTTGGTAAAAAAAAAAAATAAACTACAAAGATAATTTTGGAGAAATAAAATAAAAAATTCATACTTTTAGAATATTTATTGAGATTATTTCTTGGAATACTTACCTCGACCGCACTGAATTTCATTGGAATTGTTTTGTGTTTAATATCGGAGATCACCCAATCTTCCGGTAAAGGTATAGTGTAGGCAAGACTTTTTTCTTGACAGTGTTGTTTATTAATGTCCAAGATAACTTTGGCTTGGATAAGTGGATCTTTTGACAATAAGTAGTAGTCATTGGCAGTAACGTTATCTTTAAAGATAAAATGTAGAATATTATGATATCCCCCAAAACAAGTTTAGTTTCACAGCTTTAATTTCAAACTGTGGGGTGAATAGAAAGATTAATTGGTATAATTTGGAATATACTGTTTCACGTCTCTCATTTACCTCACAATGAACCTCAAAGGGTTTGGGAATTGGACTAGACAGCTTTTCATAATATGTATTTTGGGTCTTCTGAGCCCATTAACATATTATTATTGTTGTCTGGACAGAAGGTGTGGGTGAATTGGGTTGAGGTTCATGATGATGATTATGATGTTGTTGTTGTTGTCTTTGTTGGCAATAATAATGATGTTGTTCTTGAATTTGTTGTTTTTCAGGTTCTTATTGTGATTGTAGAGGTTCTTGCCTTCTTTTGTCCATCATACTCATCTTCTTCATCGATAAAATTTTCATTTTGATGCATTCTTTTTTTTCTAATCTTTCAATAAAAAATAAATATTAATCAAAACACTGATAAATGGATCGGGTGTGAATGAAAAACTATTATTCTTTTTTAGGATTTAAAAATTCATATAATAAACTCATTTTTAACTATATTTAAATTAAAGTGAATCCCCTTTTTATTTTGATATGGGGACAAGTATTAGTTTATAAACTATATCAAAAAACCCAAACATAATTCCAATTCATAATTTTAAAGGTAAAAAAATTTTCACATGACAATGCAGATAACTATTGAAAAATAAGGTAAAAAGTATGTGTGGGAATAAACTACAAAAGATTTCCTCATTGAAATAAAAACTTGAAAAAACTTTACCACATTCGCAAGGATTGTTATTTTTTAAAAAAAAGTATTTTTGTATTATGCACAAAAAAGAAAAATTTTGAATGAATACATCTACTATAATTAATATATCATCAATATCAAAAATATATATATAGTTTTAAATAAATGAAAGCTATACAAGAAAAAAAATTAAGAAAAATTGAAAAAACTATTTACCACCAACAAATGGTAATGCAGTTGTCTCTAGGTATTAAACCAGAGACGATTGATCATTTATATTCATTAATAAACAATGAAGGTTTTAATAAAGACTATATCATTTGGGTAATTATTTTTTAAATATACATTTTTTTTTCAAATTAAACTTATATTAATATTTGACTCATCCTGCAGGTGTTTTTATATTTTCATACCTATATGCCAATAGGCCAATTGGCCGTTATATGCGGAGTCTCATATCGTACCATGATATCACACATCAATGGGACAATATCTATTTTATATGAAAAAGTCAAATATTTAATTAACAATATAGAGCCTAGTGTTGGAACCATTAATTATAATGGTGTCACTTTTTCAATGGCCGCCATAGATTCTATGTGTGTTTTGGTAAATAAACCTCAGGACGATGTAGTCCAGAAAACTTTATATTCCAAGAAACATGGAGACCACCTTTGGAAATTCGAATTTATTGTAGGTTTGGATGGAAAACTATTATATATCTCCCCTGCTTTCGAGGGATCTAGACACGACAAAGCTATTCAAGACATTACCAGATCAGCGCAAGTATTTCCGTATCCCATCTTTGGAGATAAAGGGTACAAAGGTGCCACCAATATAGCATCACCCGTCAAAAAGAAATCTGACCATTTAACTCCAGACGAGAAACTTTATAATAATTTTATTTCTCCTCAAAGGGTGATAATTGATAATTTTTTTAATTATATAAAAAGATTTAAGATTTTATCCACTCACTTCAGATCAAAGGACCAAAAAGAGAAATTGGAAAAAATAATATTTATTATCGCTTATGCGATTAATTTTCAACTCAACTTTAACAGCAATAATAATAATAATATTATTTATTTTAACCCCATCAGTACTCATAACAGAAACAAAAATAATAATAATAATAATAATAATAATGATCATGATAATAATAACAGAAATGATGATGAGAATATTTTATAATTAAATAAACTATTAATTTTTGAAATCTTTTTTTTTTTTTCAAAACTTAGACTACTTGCTCACACTTTTCACCTAATTAAATAAAAATTAATTATCCCCAAGTTCTACTTGATTATGATTTTGCAGCCATGTGTTGTAAATTTTAAAATTGGTAACAAGTGAAACGAGTGAGTGGCGATTACACTTTGAAGTGGGACATGGATTTGAAAGAAAGACTCTTCCATTCACTTTAAATAGTTTTCCAATTTATACTGCCTAGCAAGCTAAAATCTTTGTAGATTATCCGAATTGGGTGTAATGTTATATTATTATTGGGGTGGATTTGAAACTCAAGATCAATACATAGATGTAATGGAGATGCGGTCACTATCGTCGGAACTGTTGTTTATAAAAAATTGAGGGTTTAATTTGTAATAATAATCAAATCGAGATTTCAGATATTTTGCAAAAAAGTATAATATTATGTTTATTTTATTCATATGTGTTTGATTTATTTGATTGGTAGAGTAGGGGTCTGTTTGTACTATGTATGTTGTAATTAGCATTTATGTTTTTGGTGTGGGTTTTTCAATTTTTTTTTTACAAGAAAAAGATTACATTGGAATATAACCTTTGGAGGTTAAATATTTTGTTGCTTCATCTAATAAATCAACGTCTAATTTATCAATGGCAGATATATGTACGATGGCTTCATCTACTTGAGGAGTGGAGAAACCAAATAAAACTAGAGTACTCTTTACCTCTATGATACTTTCATCTTTTCTCGATAAAAACTTGCCAGACAAGAAAAGAGATTCACCTTCTTTGGTCATAATACGATCCCAAATGATATTTTTTTCTCTTTCGTAACCTAAATCAGATACTAAAATATGAAGGAATCCATCGTGTTTGGTCATTGTAGCAAAATGATTATTTCTAAAAAATACACACAACTCATCTTCTTTAAGATTTTGTTGAATTAAACTTAGTCCATAATCTGTTAATTGGTTACTATTTGCAAAATCTTTAACTATTGTTAAATAATAATAAAATATAATATTCGTTAATATATATGTTATAGAGATATATAAAACAGTAATAATAGAGAATACAAACTTTCTTGTTCCAATTCTTTTGGAGAATCTGGAAAACTTTGATCAAAAGTAACAATTTTTGGAGTCAGATCATTATAATTTTGATTTCCAATAGCTTTAAATAGCTCTTTTTTCTCTGGATCTACAATCCAGCCATGAACCAATTTGATGTGTAGGTAATCAAAGATTTGACATGGAGCTGTTTTATCAAATCCAAATATACTATTAAAAAGAATATTTACAATTAATCCTGATTCCAATGTTGGTAAAACATTTTTATCATAATCTTCTAAAATTGCTAAAACATCTGGATCCTATATTATAGTAGTAATTGTACTATTATTAATATGTGTATGCGTTATATTAGATGTATCTGATAGATATAGATATATATACATTTTTATAAATTGTTTTAGCATGTTTCATAATTAAATCACCCATTTTTTTAATTGTCACAGACTGAGTATCTGGGTCTAAAGATACTTTTCTTTGTAATAACAAAACATTGGCAATTGAAATCAATGGACATGGGCCATTTTCATTTTGAAGAATAATAGAAACTTCATTATTTAAATAATTGATTCTTTTCACTCTATATTTATTTTCTATAACCTCCTATATTGTTTAATGTGATGATTGATGTGTGATGGTGACTACTATTAATAATCTAATGTGATAGAGTGATAGGTGTATATTTATATATATACATACTAATGGGAAATCATCAATGAGTTGAATTTGAAGTTTAAATACAAGATCTTCATAATCTTTACCGTTATCCCAATATGAAGCACCGGGATCACCGTCTACATGAAACCATAAATTACCATCCCTAACACCAATAACTGTTTATCATTATATTTAAATATAATTAGATGATGAAATAGATATAAACACAATAACAACACTCTACAAACTACTAATACTCACCCGACGCTAATCCTTTTGGTGTTTGAACTCTACATCCATGAAAGAAACCAAATTTCTGACAAGTATCACCTGCAATATCAAACTCTAATGTACTTCCATTATAAGCTTTATACAAGAATGATTCTTTGGGTGGAACTTTACTAGTCATAATCAAAGTATATCAGTGTTGTGTATTTATATATAAACAAATATATATGATGGTGTGTATGTGTGTGGGGTAAGAAAAGAGATGAATAGTAGTAACTAATTGATTGTGGTGGTGGGTAATGTATTTTATAAAATAAACAAAAGAACACAACACACAAATTATTAGTCTATGCAATATTAATGATCTCTTTTAAATATAGAACCTTGTGGTAACAAATACAATGCAGTAATAATAATAATAAATAAATTGACTTCAACGGTGAGAATTTTTTTTGAATTTTTATTTTACCAATAATTAAATTAATTTATTTATTTTATTTATTTTTTTTTATTTTTTTTTCTGAAAATGATGACTCTTTGGGATAATTTCGAAGTAGTGAGTGAGTCTGCTCCTCTTATGATTATTATGAGATAAATAATAGAATAAATAAATAAATAAAGATGTTAAACACTATTTGTCTTTTAATAAATATATTTATATGATTATTATTATTATTATTATTATTGTATTATAACTTTTTAATGGTATCGCCGATGGAAATGGTACGGCCATCTTGTTCGTGAATGCATACAATGCCAAACACTGGTTGACCATTGATGTTCTTGAATTGTCTCAATGTTCTAATTGGCTCGTTGTCACCATAGATGTCGATTACACCTTTGTTGGGATCAACGGTTGTGAGCTTACAACGTGGGGTGTGTTCAACTCTTTTAAAGGTGGTTCCTGAGATATCAAATGTACTCCATGAGTCTTCTTCGTCGGCAAATGCGTTTTCGACAAGAACGTTGGGTCTAAAGGTTTGTACGGTGAGATCTGCTTCTTGCTTTTCGTGTTTTTGGTGTCGGGTGGCACGGATAAGAGAGTTGAGTCGTGCGATAGAGGCCTCGGACAAGATGTGAATGTGGGCACCGTCACAAAACGATGTTTGGAGCTTGTCTTTGTCCTGCTCAGACTGGTCTTGGTAGTTGAGGGCTTCGAAGAACTGCTTTTCAATTCTACGCTTATAACCTTCTCCAATGGTCACCATTTTGATGTCCTTTCCAAAATACTCACTAAACCATTTATTGGCCTCTTCGCCGCAATCGATGGCAGTGGTGGTGTCTTTCCAAATGACGACATCGACCTGTTGTCCACCGAGCTGGGCGGGGTCAAGGGGCACACGCAACTCTCTGTCCATACCAGGTGCTGTGACAATCAATTCCTTGCCATCCTGTGAGAATTGTGGCTCGATGTGTGCCATGTTTGGATACACCCTTTGAGTGATGAATCTGTTGTTGTGAGTCAACAAGAATCTTCTGTCATTGACAACACCATATTGGTCCAATGCAATTTTGTCCACCTGTACACCCTTGCATGACTTGATTGGGTAGACAAAAAGACTCTTTACACGAATCTCGCCTTTTCTTTGAGACTCGTCAAAGTTTGATGGGATTGTATAGGGAACAATGGTGTCGGCGGCTTTGTTGATTAAATAGTGATAATAGAAATAATAGGATGCCATAGCAACGGCACCTGCACTTGCAAGTGCTTTGAATCCAATATTTGATTCAATCCATTTACCAAATGTAGACATTTTATAATATATATTGAGTGTTGAGCACCACGAAAAAATCAAAAAAAAAAATCAAAGGCCCTGAGATATTTTTTTTTATTTAAAAGATTTATTAATTGTGGGAGTGATGGTGATTAGAAAGGTCCATAAATTGACCATCTTGAATAAATGTACGAACTGTTCTCGGTATTTTTGAAAAAGGTAAATCATAGAGACTTTTCAATACTACAACTGATGGGGGAATTGCATCCTCTGAATAATATCTTGTAACACCCATAATTGATAATTTCGTGACAGAGTCGGGAATCTCTCCTTTTTTCCATGTTTTACCAATAACTTTTTCTAGAATAAGGGTGGTAATTGATTTTGGCAAAAGATCTGTTAAATCTATTTCCTGATTCAGGAGACTAAGTCTGAGATGGGTCACAGAGGTTGGAATTAAACCAGGAGATAATTTACCACATTCCAAATCCAATCTAGTAACAGAGTTTGGAATAGAACCAAGAGGTGGTTGATAAACATGTAAAACGAGGTCTTTGATAGTGGATGGTATTGGATTTTCCTCCAAATCAGCCATACGCCTGATACGCATCTTTGTTGTTGTTGACAAAGATATGGGAATAGGGTTGGTTAGTGATGGTGCATGGAAAAAGGTTACTGTGCTTGGGATAACTCCACTCGCTAGTTTAGTTGGGTTGAAAAATATTAAAATCAAACTGGTTAGACCATTGGGCAAAACAAATGGTTCAATGGTACTATTGAATGCGCTCAAATAGAGCTTTTTAAGGCCTTGTGGGAAAATATTTTTCTCGACCAAAGGTTTGTTAAAGCAATAAAACTTGATTTTGAGTAAAGATGAGGGCAAGGAGCCTGGTACAAGTGAAAAATCGTCTCTACTGATACGTAAAGACTTGAGATTATTTGGAAGCCATAAAGGAGGGAAATCTCCACATGATTCGCATTTTAAAGTCTCCAAAGCCACAGGCAATCTACTTCCATCGACTGTTGAAATAACACCTGCAATCAAACGTCTGAGAGTCTCCGGCAACAACCCTTTTACCAATTTAACTTGAGTTTTATAAATATCAAGGGTCTCTAAACAATGAGGTAGCGCATTTACTTCAATCCCACCATCGATAGCAAATAATTTAAAGAATTTTAACTTGCTCATACTATACAATTCTAGATCTCTAGATATCGAATTTGGTTTGGATAATTCTAAATCGGTGAGTGAATGATGGTATCTCTTTACAAACAATTTGATTACTTGAGTATATTCAATGTCGGTTAAATAGACATTGGAAAGATATAGTTTTCTCAATGACGCAAATACTGGATACACATCGGAAATTGTTGTATTATTGTGAACAATTATTAAATCAGATATCAACCTTAATTGATCAGATTGCAGTTGCCCAAATTGAACAAAACTATCTTTATCCAATCGATATTTAATATCTATATACTTGCAAGCTCTTTTTAAAAAACTTTGATTTTGAATTAAATATTGTGTTGAAACGCCAATCGTGACATTTTCAAATAATTGTGTTAATATATTGTCTTGAAGATATTTATCGTTCCATATTTTGAAAAACAATGTATTTAATGTTGTTGTAGTCATGGCCAAATGATGTATGTTATTGTTATTTCATATACACTCAACCTCATAAAAAATAAAGTAAACATTCTTGAAAATTTTTGATTTCTTCAAACTCAAAAAAAAGAAAAAAAAAAAAATATTATATAATATTATGAATACATAAAGAATCAAAAAATATTCTTTTATTTGATTGAAAAAAAAAGAGATTTATACCAATC